>VMDO01002368.1:0-170674 GCA_007922755.1 Pedetes capensis | reverse complement strand
TAAAAAATTATGGATAACACTTCAGAAAATGGGGATACCAGAGCACCTAATTGTGCTCATGAGGAATCTGTACATGAACCAGGAGGCAGTCGTTTGAATAGAACAAAGAAACACAGCCTGGTTTAAAGTTGAGAAAGGTGTACATCAGGGCTGTATACTTTCACCCTATCTCTTCAATTTATATGCTGAGCAAATAATCCGAGAAGTTGGACTTTATGAGATAGAACGCGGCATCAGGATTGGAGAAAGATTCAATAACAACCTGCTTTATGCAGATGACACATCTCTGTTTGCTGAAAGTGAAGAGGATTTAAAAAACATTTACTGATGAAGATCAAAGATCACAGCCTTCAATATGGGTTGCAACTAAAAATCAACAAAACAAAAATCCTTACAACTGGACCAGTACACAACTTCACAATAAATGGAGAAAAGATTGAGGTTGTTCAAGAGTTTGCTTTGCGTGGTTCTATAATCAACACCTGTGGAAGCAGCAGTCAAGAAATCAAAAGACACATTGCTTTAGGAAAAGCTGTGGCAAAAGATCTCTTTAGAGTATTGAAAAGCAAAGATTTAGCATTGAAGACGAAGGTGCGTCTGACTCATGCCATGGTATTTCAGTTGCATCATATGGTTGTGAAACCTGGACATTGAACAAGGGAGAGACAGGAGAAGAATTGATGTTTTTGAATTATGGTGCTGGAGACATCTATTGAATACACCATGGACTGCCAAAAGAACCAACAGATCTGTCCTAGAAGAAGTGATACCAGAATGGCTCCCTGGAACAAGAATGGCCAGACTGTGTCTTACGTATTTTGGACATGTAGTCAGAAGAGATCCATGCCTGGAGAAAGACATCATGTTTGGGAAAGTGGCAGGTCAGCAAAAAAAGAAATAAAAACCCTCCAGCAGATGGACTGACACAGTGTCTGCAACAATGGGCTTAAATATATAGAAGATCGTGTGCCTGGCACAGAATCAAGAAGTGTTTCTATCTGCTGTACATAGGGTCGCTATGAGTCATACTCTACTTGAAGGCACCTAACAACAATAACTAAAATGTAATTTACTGCCACAAAATATTCTAGGCCTTTTTTATACTTTGAAAGGAATGGCCACATTCTGGAGAACAGTGTAGCAGTTTCTGATAAAGTTAAATATTTCTTATGTGACCTAGTAATCTCACTCCTGGGGACTTACCGTACTGAAATAAAAACTTATGTTCATATAAAAACATGTTGCATATATGCTCATAGCAACATTTTATTTATTTATTTATTTATGCAGAACTTGGGAGTTGAACCCAGAGCCACATTCATGCTTTTTACAAGCACTCAATCATTTAATCATACCCTTAGCCCATTTTTTATTTTGTGTTTTGAGATAGGCTGCCTCTGGCCTTGAACCTGTGATCCTCCTGCCTCTATCCTCTGAGTCACTGGGATTAAAGGCATGTGGTCACCATACTTGGATGCAATGTTATTTATAATAGTTAAAATCTAGAAACAAAAGAAATGACCTTTAGCAGGTAAATGGATAAACAAACTATTGTTGTTGTTGTTGTTAGTTGCCTTCAAGCCATGTTGAACTCATAGTGACCCCCAGAGGGTTTTCATTGGCAGATTGTTTCTGGATTGCCTTGGAAGTGGGTTGCCACATCCTTCTCCCATTTTTGCGGTGTTGGGAATTGAACTCGTGACCTCAGAGACTGCAGAGTGACGAGACTCTACCAACTGAGCTAAATCCCAGCCCAAACAACCTACGTTGTTGTTGTTAGGTGCCGTCAAGTCAGTATCCAACTCATAGCGACCCTCATATGGTTTTCAATGGCTGACTGTTTTGGGATTGCCTTGGGAGTGGATTGCCAGGCCCTTCTCCCATTTTTGCGGTGCTGGGAATTCAACTCGGGACCTCAGAGACTGCAGTGCAGCGCTCTACCAACTGAGCTAAATCTCAGCCCTAAACAAACTATAGAACATGCATAATTCAGCAATAAAAAGGAATGAACTATTGATACATGTGACAGTTTGTAGATATCAAGGACACCATGTGAAGTGAAAAAAAGCCAATTTCAGAAGATTACAACTGTGTGGTTATATTCATATGACATTCCCAAAATAACAGAATTATAGTGATAGAGAATAGATTCATGGTTGCGGAGGTTAAGATTGTGGGGAGAGAGTGACTCTAAAAGGATGGCATTAGGGAAAGCATCCCAAGTTTCTTTAGGGTGATGGAAAAGTTCTTTATCTTGATGGCAGTGGCAGCTAAGTGAATTTATACATGTGATACTCCATGTGTCTGCTAGCGTGTTATGCTGTGTGTTGCTGTGAAGTTGAAAGCTATGCCACCAGTATTTCAGATACCAGCAGGGCCACTCATGGTGGACAGTTTTCCACTGAGCTTCCAGACGAAGACAGACTAGGGAGAAGAACCCACTCCTGAGGCAATTAGCCATGGAAAACCCCATGGATAGCAGAGAAGTACTGTCAGAAAATGAGCCTCCCAAGTTGGAAGGCATTCAAAAAATGACTGGGGAAGAGTTGCCTCCTCAAAGTAGAGTCCACCTTAATGATGGGAATGGAGGAAAGCCCCTGGGACCTCCTTTTACTGATGTGGCAAGACTCAAAACAAGAAGAAACAGTGACTGCAATAATAGGATCAAACAAAAAGATTGTGTACATGACAAAGTATTAGAGAGTGTTTCACTTTGTTGTACATAAGGTCACTGTGAGTTGGATCTGACTCTATGACACCTAACAACAATACATGTAACAAAACTTCTAGGAATATATATGAAAATCCAGTGTATGTAAACACTGGTGAAATCTGAATAAGGTCTGTAGTTCTGTTAATGGTGTTTGTACATAGCATCTTCCTGGCCTTAATGGCTGCACAATGCATATATAAGATGTTATCTTTGGGGGACAATGTGGGTGAAGGGTACATTCAAACATGTGAAATCTTTATAGTGTTTTTGTATGTAAATCTACGCAAGTCTAAAATTTTTTCAAAATAAGAGTTGAAGAAAAGGCCAAATCTTAGAGATGACCAGACAAAGCATTGCCTCTCTTATAACACTGGTATTTATTTATTTTTAGACTTTATGTAATATCTCCTAGGGGAAAGAGGGAGATTTGGAGATGGGACTCAGACCTCATCATATGGCTTCTCAGTTTCTGCTGCACATGGGTAATGGAGGGGCTAATGGAGTGTCATTAAACCAGGACATGATATTAGCAAGTCCTTCCCCCTGTCTCCTTGGCTCTTTGGCTTATATGCTGTGTGATTCCTGACAAGGTTCTTAATTTAAATCTCAGTTTTTAAAGGCATAAAATGGGGGTCATATTATCTTTCCACTTTGGTAAGACTGTTATGGGAGTTACATGAGATAATTCATAAGTAGGATTTACAGTTTAAATCATGAGATTTTATTTCTGTTGACATAGCACCAGATAGCCCAATTCCTGACTTTTGATTACGTTCAGCTTCATGGGAAGATTTCTTATTTAAAACAGCTTTTAAACTATTGTTCTTTCTCAAAGGTGGATGCAGGAAATAGATAATGGATGAACTAGAATGTAGTCATGGCAAATTAGTGTAAAAGCAATCAATAGCCAAATAATGAAGAAAAGCACGCTCATCTTTTGTTTCACAGAGGGCTATAAGTTCAGCATTTAGTTTGATGTTAGTTCTTTATCTTAAATCATAAAGGATGTGGAGGGAAATTAGGCACTTTTCTCCCATTGTGTTTTTATTTTTCATCAGGTTTATTTCTGACAAAGAAGATGGTTCTGCAGCATTTTCAAATGAAACCTTCACTATGTTTCAAAGTGAGGAAAGTCAAAGAAATTCTTTGAAATTCTGGCCAGTGGAATTAGGATAATCTCTTTAATGGCACCAGACATCTAGAAAAATACTGAAAATCTGGATCCGAAAAGGAAAATTGCTAATCTATCTAGCCTGGTCTCCCACTGATCTGTTAATAAGTTCATTTTCTCCTATTCCTTCATTATTCTTCCATGTGTAGATTAAATGGATTACACTGTAATTAAATTTGACTCTAACAAGAGGCAGTGCTTCAGAACAATGAGCTACTTTGAGACCAGCATTGTATTCCTAGCTTCACTGCTGAATTATAGCTGAGGACAAAGCACCCCCACTTCTCAGTGCCTCAATTTTTCCATCTACAGAGTGAGATAAATAATATCTCAGAGGGACACCATTCTCCTTTATGAGCTCTATATTCAAATTGAGCTCCAAATTCCTTTATAGAAGGGTGCTCTTTGAAGAATTAAAGGTGTATTTATATTGTTGTGATTCTTAATAGAAATGAAGCTTTGAAATCTAATTTTAAATGCCTCCTACCACATAGTACATTATCCACATTCCTAAATATTGCATTCAGCTGTGCACTGAGATGCTCTGTGATATTTATTACATCTTTTTAAAAAGCACTGCAAAGACATACTGTAGAACATTTTCAAAGCCATGTACAGTGGTTTAACTGCAGGCCTTACACTGAAGTTAATGGGACTCATACTGGCAAATTCTAAGTACCACTTTGAAAATCTACCCCATAGTGACAGGTTAATGCTTTTTATTGATTATAAGCTTCCAGATAACATTTTGAGGCAAATGGGATAATTTCTCAAAGGAAATAAATAATCTTTAATGAAATAAGTCTGCATGGCAATCATCATAACTAATAAATCTGGAACAGAGTCTTTTGGAAAGGAGGTTTTCAGGAATGGCTTATTGGTGGTAGTTGCCAGTCAGGCTGTAAAGGAGTTTCTATCACATTATCATTCTAGTTGCTCATGGAATAGAACCATTTCTTCTTAATTTTGAAATTTCATGTTTCTAAAGGTAGAAATACAGATACATGGAAAAGTCCAAGGAAGTATTCTCTTATAATTTGTGTGTATATTCCTCAGAATGAGTAACCATTTATATATTGCTGATATGAAGTTTAAACAGGCATAGATGACTGAAAAACTCAGGGTCCAATATAGTTATATTTTTTGTTGTGTAATTACTGTTGCTGGTTTTAATCCAAATGTTCATACTGGGCCTTAGGGTCACTATGAATCAGACCCGACTTGAGAGCATCTAACAACAAGGAAATGCCTGCAGCGGTAGCCCTGTGGCATCCTATCCCATCAGATCTCGGAAGCTAAGCAGGGTCAGGCCTGGTTAGTACCTGGATGGGAGACCGCCTGGGAACACCAGAAGCTGTAGGCTTGGGAGAAGGACCTGGTAACCCCCTCCCAAAAATCAATCTGCCATTGAAAACCCTAAGAACATCAGAGAAGCACTGACAATAGTGTTTCACCTGTTGTACACAGGGTCGCTATGAGTCGGATACCGACTCGACGGCACCTAACAACAACAACAACAACAACAACAAGGAAACCTACTTGACGTTGGCCTGCTGGCCTGTCTGTAGAAGCTTCCTTGCATCATGGCATACACAGCCCTCAGGGTGTGACCTCTGTTTGTCTCCCCTACTGTCTCATACTGTTTCCCCACTGCTTACTGATTTCTAGCCACAATAATCTATATCTCTTCTGTACAGGCTAAGCTCCTCAGGTCTCAAAATTCTTTGTCATTACTCTTCCTTGGCCTGGAAAGATATGTGCCTAAATCTTTTCGTAGCTGGTATTATTATTATTGTTGTTGTTGTTGTTGTTGTTATTTGTGTCAATTCAAGTTTCCTCTACTTCTTTTCACTGTTATGTGCTATCAAGTCGGTATCTGACTCATAGTGACCATAGGTACAACAGAGGAAACACTATAGTCAGTGCTTCTCTGCTATTCATAGGGTTTTCAATGGCTAATTGTTGTTGGTTTTTTTTTTTTTTTTTTGGCCTGCAGCCATAGCCCTGTGGAATCCAATCCTGTTAGATCTCGGAAGCTAAGCAGGGTTGGGCCTGGTTAGTACCTGGATGGGAGACTGCCTGGGAACACCAGAAGCTGTAGGCTGGGAGAAGGACCTGGCAACCCCCTCCCAAAAATCAATCTGCCATTGAAAACCCTATGAACAGCAGAGAAGCACTGACAATAGTGTTTCCCCTGTTGTACAGAGGGTCACTATGAATCAGATACCGACTTGACGGCACCTAACAACAATTGATTTTTGGGAGTGGGGTGCTAGATTCTTCTCCTAAGCTTATACCACCTGATATTCCCAGGCAGTCTCCCATTCAAGTACTAACCAGGCCCGACCCTGCTTAGCTTCCGAGATCTGATGGGATTGGACGCCTCAGTGGTACAGCTCTAGGCTTCCACTACTTTGAAAGACTTTATTGGACCAATCCAAGGTTGCACCCATGCATTCTGTTTTATTCCATAGCAACCAGAACCATACCTGGAGGTGGTACAAATTGTAACAATGTTTTTACTAGATAACTAAGCTCAAAACTCAGAGTGATCTTGCTCCTTTGTCTTCAGTAATACCATGATATTATACAGCATTCTTCCCATAACTACTTCAATCTCTAACCCTTTTGGTTGGTGTCACTATAATTAGCATATCTCCTTTTGGTTTTCCCCTTCTCTAAGAGTGCAGGAGACTGTATTCTTATGTAGGGACTGTCATGGTTACAATATAAAGTGTCTCTCAAAAGTCATGTGCTTTAACATTTGGTCCCCAGCTGGTGGCACTGTTTGTGGAGGTCATGGAACTGGAGAGACAATTCTCAGCTTTGTGGAAGTGATGTCAATAGCAGGGCAGGTCATTGGGAGTTTTTATTCCAGACCTACCGCCCAGCTTTCTCTCTGCATCTTGCTAATGAAAATGTAAGGTTGTCTGTCACAGGCCCTGCCTCCTGCCACTGCCCTACCTGCTCCACAGCCATTACAGACCAATCTTCCAACTGTGAGATTCTAATAAACCTCTTCCCCCATAAATTTGTTTGGATGTGTTTATCTGCTATAGCAATGACACCTGACTAATACAAGGATGATACTTTATTCATCTCCATATCATTTGCACTAAGATTGTTTTTGGCACATAAGTACTTTCTGCGAATGAATTTTCTTGTATAATATGATAGTATAAAATATTAGTATATCATATCATAGTATAGCCAGGCACAGTGGCATACACCTGTAATCCAGGAGATTTGGGAGGTGGAGGCAGGAAGATCGCAAGTTCAAGACCAGGCCCAGTCTGCCTAATTTAGGGAGACCCTGCCTCAAAAGTAAAAGAATGGGCTGAGGGTGCAGCTCAGTGGTACAGCACTTGCAAAGCATGCAAGCACGAGGCCCTGGGTTCAACCCTCAGTACCGCAAAACAAAACAAACAAACAAAAACCATATCACAATACTCCACTAAAGTTTATAGAAGGAGTGGGGAATAATCTTCATTTATACATTACCCTCTAATTGTACTCCTTGTATGGTCTAATCATATTAGCTTATAAAGCTACCTTATAAGTCAATTTTGTATACCAACTCAACAGTTATCTAATTAATTACCTAATTTACCAATTGTTAAGCTGGGTGTTGTGGTGCATGCCTATAATTCTAGCATTTTGGAGGCTGAGGAAGAAGGATCATCATGAGTTTGAGGCCAGCCTAGGCTACATAGTATGCTCCAGGCCAGCTTGGGCTACATAGTGAGACTCTTTTCAAAAAACCAAAATAAAAATCAATCAATCAATAGATAAATACCAATGTTAACAAATTTCGGAAGGCTTTCCTTGGAGTAACATTACTTACCCTAGATCTTTCCAATTTGGAAATATACAAGGAACCTCATGATAACACTGCTCAAGAGCATATACAATCTGATACAGGGAAAGTAAGCCTATTTATTCCCAATTTTCCCCTTGAGGTTAGAGAACTGCAATAGGCAATCCAATACAGTTGCTATAAACAAGGGTAATATTGATATTATTGTTATTCTGTACAATTTGGCTTCTTAAATTACTAATGATATGAGTGCATTGGAAACAAGGGAACATAACCCAAATATGCATTGCAGATTTACTACATATTAGTCATAAAGCTCCATAAATCTTATAAATTGATAAAAGTGTAACCAAAAGTGATATAAAGTTGTATAAAAAAGTGATATAAAGTTGAATAATGGAAAAAGCCAATGCTGTATTACTCTGTACCCTCCCATCATTTACCAATAAAGGGAGAAAAAGAAGGAGTGAACCTTAATATAAAGTGAGTGATAATGATGTGTTAATATGGCTTCATCAATTTTAACAAACATCACTCTGGTAGTGGATGTAGATAGTTGGGGAGATTAGATGTATATATGTGTATGGGGCAGGGCATGTACTATACTGGAACTCTGTACTTTTATAAAATTTTGCTGTTGACCCAAAAGTGCTCTAAGCGTAATTTAAAAGTTTCCAGTTAATTGGAAAATATATGTAAAGTTAAGCAAATTTTGAGATTATCAGATTACATGTGACTGACTAGTCTTGGGAGGGAGCTGGGATTTAGCTCAGTTGGTAGAGCACTGCACTGCAGTCTCTGAGGTCCTGAGTTCAATTCCCAGCACCACAAATATGGGAGAAAGGCCTGACAATCCACTCCCAAGGCAATCCTGAAACAGTCAGCCACTGAAAATACTATGAGGGTCGCTATGAGTCAGATACTGACTTGATGGCACCTAACAACAACAACAGTCTTGGGAGGAGAGTGCTACATTCATCTTTCTGCTGAACATAAACAATGTTTACATACCAGGACGAAGAATGCAAGTTATGTTTTAGGATGAGTTTTCTGAAAGTAAAATGTGTGAATGCATATCCAAAGATGTTTATACCTCCCTTTCCTTGATAGCAGGCACCAATCATACATTAGTTGACTCACTCACTTCCTTCAGGTCTTTATTCATTCATTACTTTCTTAGGTAGTACATTTTGTTAGGTGTCATTGAGTTGAGTCTGACTCAACCCTCATAGGGTTTTCAATGGCTGATTGTTTTGAGATTGCCTCAGGACTGGACTGCCACATCCTTTTCCCATTTTTGCAGTGCTGGGGATCAAACCCCGGGCCTTAGAGAGTGCAGAGCAGAACTCTACCAACTGAGCTAAACCCCAGAAGCTACCCTAAATAAAAATTTATACACTCCTGCAAGATTCCAAGTCTTCCTCCTTTAACCCTTACCCTAAAATGTTTACCTAAAATATTTGTTAATGTATATGAGGTGTGGTGAAAGAGATGATGAACATTTAAATTAAAAAATTACAGTAAAAACCAAAAATTACTAGTGATAAACATGTAAGTACTATGTATTTTGTTCATAAATTCATGGTAATGGATAAAGTTCAATTTAATTTTAAATTGCTACCAAACAATAAGGGATTTTCTTCATAGATGAGTAGGTATATTTTTCTAGCATAAAATCATGAGAAAGAAATTCTGGTTCTTTTGTCTACCATCTTTCCAACTTTGGGCAAATTTCTTAAGTCCTGTCTGACTTCATCATCTATAAAATTGGGTACTATAGCATGTGTTATTTTTAGGTGCTGTGGAGTTGTGTCCAATTCACAGTGATCCTCACAGGGTTTTCAAAGGCTGATTATTTCGGGATTGCCTGAGGAGTGGATTGCCATGTCCTTCTCCCATTTTTGCGGTGCTGGGAACCAAACCTGGGACCTCAGAGATTGCAGAGCAGTGCTCTACCAACTGAGCTAAATCCAAGCCCCATTATAGTATGTTCTTAGGATTAAAAAGGTGATAGACATAAAATGCTTAGAAAAGTAAGTAGCATATGTAGTTCTCAACAAATAACAGCTATTATTAACAAAAGACATTGAAAGGCTTAATGTTCTGTGATCAATCAAACAGGTTTTAATTCCCCAGTCCAGTTAATCATACTGGACGGTCCAGTTAATCATACTGAAGAATGTATGATGAAGGAATTTAAATGCTTAGAAGAGAAGTTGCAAAAGAGTATGACTGGCAGGAAATAACCTGTGAAAATATGGTTTCTACTAAAGAGGAATAATGTTTAGAAGGGGCATAAAATGAAGCAGGCTAAGAAGCAGCACTCTTGAGACAAAAGATGGAAGGCAGAGTAACAAAAGAGTGATGTCATGAATCTTTTATTTATAAGCCAATGACAGTTTTGAGAGTCTCTGATCTCACATGTGAACACATTCGCAGTTTCAGTTGCCTATTCCTAAGACAAAATCATAGATATATTAGAATAGCTTTAGTTATGTGGTTGATTTTAATAAAAGCTTCCAATTTTCTTTTAGCCAAGTAAGAAAACAGGCACATTTTCTAATAAAAAAATACACTTGTTGGCATTTTCCTGAGGAAATGTTCATGTATGACACATAGGAACAGATATGACATATATGCTCAATTCGTGAGGAAACACCTGTGCTGTGGTTTACTTCCTTCATCTTTTTGTGGAAATACTACACTGAAGGGAAACTTAAAATGGCAATAAGACATCAATTT
Organism: Pedetes capensis; assembly: GCA_007922755.1. Taxonomy (NCBI): domain Eukaryota; kingdom Metazoa; phylum Chordata; class Mammalia; order Rodentia; family Pedetidae; genus Pedetes; species Pedetes capensis. Next base: position 160,231 of record VMDO01002368.1, on the reverse strand, counting down.
ACATTTGTCATCAAATACAGATGCAAGATTAATAACAGGCTAGTATTTTCTGCTTCACTGAGACACACTTCAAGACTGAGAAATATGGCCCTGTTATATGTCTTTAGAAGGAGTCACCAAGGAACTCCCCCCCCCCCAAAAAAAAGCCACTGTTAGAAGTAATTTGTTGGTTTCCAGGTACATTGGGCTCATTATTGTGATCTAAGTATCAGTCTTTGGTACTGTTTGCAATTTTTGTGTAGGCCGTTAATGCAAGCTAGAAAAAGAATGACTCTGTAATCAGCCTTTGAGGTTGTTCACACATTCTCAATACTGATGCTATTGGATGAGTGATTTAAATGTAGAAAAATCATAAAACATCCAGTTCAGGGAATGAAGGGGATTTGGGGTAGTCATCCAAAAATGGGCTTGATTCTCTGAATGTGGAATACAAGGATTAGTGGCCACAAAAAGGTTATTATGACAGAGTCTTAGGAGAGAGATATAAACTGAAAACATGGGTATAAGGAAGAATTTGTAATGCTAGATATGATTTTACCAAATTTAAAAGGAAATTCTTACACCCAAGCAAAGACAAAGCAATATAGTAATGAAAGAAAGCATCTACTTTTTTAAAAGTTAAACTTTTTTCTTCCTATATGTTATAGTTTAAAATATGTTTTTCAAACACAAGCATACAATGACTTTCTGATTTCTTCAATAACTTAATTTTTTAAATGCTCCTGGTTTTGGTTATATAAAGGGGTAAAGAGGGTACACAGTTCAGAAGGGGAAATGCTAATGTTTTTAATTAGCTCATGGGGTCTCCATCAAATAGCATCCACACACTATTAGTTGGCTAGTGGGGCTCAATACTACACGAGGCTTATTAGCTGACAACTGTAGCAGCTTCAGTTTGTTTCCAATGAGAAAGGATAATACAAGTGTGCTTACAGAAAACATTTCCCATATTGAAGGCATAACATCTGGCCTATCACAATCTTTTCTATAGTCTTTTATTGAATGCTCAAGACTTCTAAATACATTTGGGTTTGTATTTGGCATGCCTTGCATAATCAAATCTTACCAATATATGAAATGTAGATAAGTTTTAGCTATATTTCCAAATTCCAACTCAGAACACCTATCATAGATAGATGCAAGAGAAGCAGTATTCTTTTGTTCTCTTTGCCAGTGTAAATTTGGTTGAACAAGGGAACTATAAAGTTCACTGTACCATATATTTTAACTTTTCTTGTTAGTGATATTTAATGTACAACTTAATGGATCTCATTATGACATTTCCATACTTGCATTTCATTGTACATTACTCATGTTAACTTCCACCTTACCTTCTCATGACCCTCCATCTACTACCCCTCCATCCCCAACAATGGTTTTCTTTCTACTTGCCACTGTACCATTTTAAAAATCAATTTATCAAGTATTTTTGGACCTACTAAACATGTCTAGAAAGGGTTTCAGCAGTAATCTGGTATAGCCTACTGCTTTTAGGCAGATGATGTTTGATTCCTCTGCACAGGATAAATTTTACTGATCTCTTACAGATAAGCCATATTTGAACATATTTTAATATTTCACCAATTCAATTGGAACAAAGATCAAACTGTTACATGAATATTTAATAAAATACTGAAAATGAGTGGTTTTCTTAACTGTAAGTACGTATCTAATTTTTATTCTAATGGGAATTCATTATATATTTACCCACAAAATTTTCTTCCAAAACAATTAATTTACTGGATGTAAAATATACAATTGAAGAAAAGCCCTAAAGAGTTAGTAAAACTGAAGTTATGCCCAAACCATGTCACACTAAATTTGTAAGGTCATTATTGATGGGTGCAAAGGCAAATAAAATTGTAGAACAGAATTGAAGATTCAGAAATACACCCATGCAACTACAGCCAACTGATCTTTGACAAAGGGGCTAATGATGTAAAATGGAGAAAACATAGCCTCTTCAACAAATGGTGTTGGGAAAATTGGATATTCATCTGCAGAAAAGTGAAAATAGACCTATATCTCTCAATTTGCAGAAGAGTCAACTGGAAATGGAAAAGAGACTTCAATATAAAACCAGAAACCTTAAAACCACTACAAGAAAAGATAGGAAACACACTCCAATACATAGGCCTACAAAAACATTTCCTTAGCAAGACTCCAATCACTTAGGAAATAGCACCGAAAATTGATAAATGGGACTACATGAAATTAAAAAGATTCCATACATCAAAGGAAACAATCAACAGAGTTGTGGAAGAGCCCACTGAATGGGAGAAAATCTTGGTATCCTACACATCTGAGAGAGAACTAATTTCTAGAATTTATAAAGAACTCAAGAAAGTAAATCCCAAGACAACAAATAACCCAGTACACTAGTGGGCAAAGGAATTGAACAGATAGTTCTCAAATGAAGAAGTTTGTAGGTCTAAGAAACACATGAAAAAATGCTCAACATCCCTAACCATTAGGAAAATGCAACTCAAAACAATTCTGAGATTCCACTTAATTCCCATAAGAATGGCCAAGATCAACAAAACAGATAACAAAAACTGGCAAGGATGCAGAGAAAAAGGAACACTTTTACACTGCTGGTGGGACTGTAAATTAGTTCAGCCACTTTGGAAATCAATATGGAGATACCTCAGAAAACTAAAAATAGAACTGCCATATGACCCAGATACACCACTACTGGGAATATACCCAAAGGGAGACAAGTCATCCTATCACAGAGACACCTGGATCTTCATACTTAATGCAGCACTCTTCAGAATAGCAAGGATATGGGACCAATGAAGATACCCATCAACAGAAGAATGGATAAAAAAATTGTGGTACATATACACAATGGAATATTACTCAGCAGTAAAAAAATGAAATAATGTCATTTGGAGCAAAATGGATGGAAGTAGAGAATATCATCTTATGTAAATGAACACAGGATCAAAAAGAAAAATATCTTATGTTCTCACTTATATGTGGGAGCTGAATCTTACTTAAAGGAAGAAAAAACCTATACCTAAGTAGATATATACAAAGGAACAATTAAACTTAGCTAAGAAGGGAAAGGGCTGGGATTTAGCTCAGTGGGTAGAGCACTGCGCTGCAGTTTCTGAGTTCAATTCCCAGCACCACAAAAATGGGAGAAGGGCCTGGCAATCCACTCCCAAGGCAATCCTGAGGCACTCAGCCATTGAAAACCCTATGAGGGTCACTATGAGTTGGATACCGACTCGATGGCACCTAACAACAACAACAACAACAACAACAACAACAACAAGGGAAAATATAAGCAAAGTAGAAGGAAGGAGGGAGGGGACTATCAAAGGGAAGCAAAGGTTGTGCAAAGTGGGAAAGGGAGGAGAAACAATGCAAAGGGATAAAAAGGGAGAGCATAATTTCAATGTAAATGATGTAACTCCATGAGTACATAGGAAAAATAGAGGACTATAATCCATATATCCATACTTGTTTTATTATACATTGGTCAAATTCTTCCATAAATTTTGTAGGTTGATGAAAATATAATCAAAAGTGATGTAGTTGCATAATGGGAAAAGCAAATGCTGTCTTACTCTATACCTCAACAACATTTGTCAATAAAGAGAAAAAAGAAAAAAAATATAGGTAGCATAACATCATTTTTAGAACAAGACCTGCAATGATCTGAGACAGAAAGAGAAAGATTAAAGGACTAAGATGTATTGATGTGTCCATAGCTGAAAACAGCCATCAAAAAGGAGCAGCATTTGAGAAAAAACTTTCTGTTTACTTTGGAGGTCAGAAATACATTGGCATTGCCTCTGGAATTGGAACATAACCAATTTTTAATTGGTTTTAAAATCTGGAATGGGATATTCTTGCAGCCATCCATGAACCAACCTTATCCCGTAGAAGCTGAGTAAATCTTGGCCAACCATCTGCCTTGTGAATTGTTTTGTTTGAGTCCCTCATGAGACAGAGAGTACTTGTTGTTCAGTAGTTTCAGATCAAGTTACAGTCCTTCATAATTGTTGCTGGAGCAGAAAGAGAAAAAAGTCTTTGGGGAGAAAAATCAAAAGCCGTCACTAATATGCCTTGGTGCTGGGTGGACCTGCAAAGCTGGGAATTATCAATTGCTCTTCTCCATACCTTAGCATGATGGTTCCTAAAAAGAAGTGAAGCTTATTCTTATAGATGAGAGACAGCTCAGCAAATAGATGGGATTAGTATGAAGCCCAAACAAGGTATTTGAAGATTGATTTAATTTAGAATTTTAATATGTTCACTATTGTAATTCCAAATTCCACTATTGTAATTCCAAACTCCACAAATTCTGGGTTGAATTCTCTCAAAATGTGCACACAATGGAATAAATATGGAGAGAAGGACTCTTTTTAACACTACCCTTAGAAGGGAAGACACTCTGCTTCCATCTCAGGGGATAGGAGTAAGAGAGGAATCCAAGAGAATTACCCCAAAATTCTTGTGTCCTAAAAGAAAATGGAAAGCCTATGGTGGATGAAACTACTTGTACATTAGAACTTCACTTTCTCAGCTTGGAAATAGTGAACTAAGTAAGCCTCACCAAGAAGTTACAGCATTTGGGTTTGAACATTTGCCTAAGGACTGAGAAAGACAAAAGAACAAGAAAACCAAACTAATAATAATAATAATAATAATAATAATAAATCACTTTAACATAGAAATATTTTAAATATATATAATATAATATAATATATATATTCTTTTTCATATATTATATATTTTATATATTATATATACATATATATATTATATATTATATATATAGAATATATATAACTGGGAGACGCTGGATCTACACTCCAGAATGCTCTATGGCATCCTCATTAAGTATAATTTCAAGCTAAAACCCAGTAGAATGAATTCCCTCTTGGAAGGAAAGTGCAGAAGAAGCTGTGCTCATTATCTGAAGATTGTGGGGATGGAGGAATTATATTTCAAAGCATAGAACATGTTGTCAGATATAAAGTTACCAAAGCATAATATAAACCATACTTGTACTCATTCTTGAAGTATGCTGATAGATATTACTAGAAATAATATACCAATATCCATTCCAGCTGGTCAAGAGCATAACTCAATGTCCTACCTTAGAGTTAATTTTTTAATACTTATTGAAGTCAGTGCTTCCCTAATTTAGTGTAATGGCAAAGAACCACGTAAAACTTAATAGATATAAATGAGTATTCCAGAGAAAGATAATCTGGCTCTAATTCTAGCTCTACTGCTTACGTTCTATACAACTTTGAGCAACTTATTACACCTTTCTTTGCCTCAGTTTCTTCAAATGTAAATTGTGGCTAATAAAAATGTCTATTTCCTAGTGCTCTGGTGAATAAGTCAACACTTTGGACACACACACAAATGCCTAGTCTATGGTAAGTACTCCATGGATGTTAACTTTTAATGTTAGTCAAATTTTGCAATATAGGAGACATAAGCAAAGTATAAATTTATGTCTCTGAGACTTTGATATTCACCTATAACACAGAAGGGCTTTCGGGCAAACCTTAGTCTTCCTTGCCATCCTCTATATCGACAACAGCAACCAGCAGACCAGATTCGAATGATGAACTCCAAACCAAAGACGATGATCATCACAAACTCCTAAAATATCAGATAAGATATGTCAGAGATAAGCATTATGGAACAAAACACAGTGAGAAATTCTATGAATATTTCTGGGCATGTAAGCATTCTGTTTAAAATATGTAGTTAATGTCTAAAATTAAGAACATCTTTTCTCCTCCAAATCAAACTAAAAAAGAAGAACATTGAAACTGCACATTGTCTGCACTTCCTATCAAAGAGATGCTATTCCTCTTCAAGTTGTCAACACTTTGTATATGGAAAGTCAGTTTGAACACAAAATGAGCACGCTGAATAATGGTACTTTCTTACACAGAATATAGAGTGTGGCTATCTTTAGTTACTCAGTAATGTGAACTGAGATGAAAAGAGTGGATGCTGAAATATAATTGCAAGTTCTGGAGAAAAGTAAGCTGCTTTTTCACTGCAAGAAGTAACATAGTCCTTAAACCTTTAAGAACTGTACTTAGAGAATAAGAAGCAAATATTTAGAAGTATACTGAGTTATTTTACTACAGAATCAAATCTCTTTGTAGGGCTCAGTGGGAAAGTGCTTGCCTAGCATGAGCAAGGTCCTGGATTCCAGCCCCAGCACTCAAGGAAAAATAAAAATCCTCATAAAACAGTGAGTTTCAGAAGCATTATCATGTGTGTGGCACATATATACATTGCCAGAAATGTGACCCTGAATCCTCTGGATCTGAAGCTTGCTAATTATTTTGCTTCCTTTTGGCAACAGCTGCCTGGAAAACAACACCTGTGCCAGCAAAATGGCTTTGAGATTATTTAGGAAGAGTTATGAGCTAACCCCGGGGAAAGGCCAGCTAAAGTGGCTCATTAAACAGTCATAGAATGAAAAACCAAATGGAAATTATAAAAGGAAAGTGTCTCTGGAGGAAGCTTAGCATAGTCACTTGCCCCTACAGGGACAAGTCCTGAAGTTATTAAATTTGGTCTTCTTTTAAAAAATAATTCTCTTTCTTGCTTTCAAAGAAGGATTGACTTAGCATTTAAAATGTGGAACAATATTTATCAATTGATTTTTATTATAATGGCTTAATTGTAGAAGTGACACATGGTGTATCATAAAGCTTCCAAACATCACAGAAATGTAGAGCATTATAGAATATAACAGTTCTAACTCATTCCCCATTCTCCCACCCCATCCCTAAATAAAAACTGTTACCAATTTTATAAAAATGGCATTTTTTTGTTGCAAGTTTTAGGCAAATGTCTATTTCTTTAGTCAGAGCATGTGATCATACAGTACTGCACTTTTTAAATGCATACTTTTTCTGCTCTTCTGTTATTTTGCACTAAGTAATTACAAATATTTCTCATGATGCAAAATACATCTACCATCTCATGATGCAAAATAAATCTCCCATATCATCCCAGCATACTCATAGTGATTTAAACCCACTTACTGGATCAATTTCTGAAGATGACTATGCACAGATAACCAAAACTGTGGTCAATGTATGTACTCATTGATGATCTGACATTGTATTTAGTCTTGGCTTTGTTTTGATTTTAAGTGTATATTTGAGTAGGTGAGTCTGTTCATTTACTAATGTATCAGAAGATCAGGTCATCTGTTTTGAGTCTAGCACATTTTTCCACAGAGGAAGCTAGGTTTGATGGTGGATTCATTTTTTTGCTAACTCCTACTTGAACCACAAAGATTGGCATTCCAGTTGTGAGAAGTCGTGTTAGGAAGACTACCCAAGAAAACCTGAAATGTGGCCTCAGCCCACAGGTACTACTGTGTAATGATACTTCTCATGGAAACAGATGACACCAATACATATATGACCACAGTTCTTAAGGAAAGTATGCTAAGGTCACTGCATTGTTTCTATGTTGCAATGAGGCAGGATAAATTACACTTGCAAATTCTTTAACACCCACCGTTTAGGAAAATTCCTCCCTAATTTTTGTTTTAATTTGTCCTTAAAGGAGATTAGGCAAAAGTGGCAACATCCTTTTGTCATGAAGTAAATCTTGTGAACAAAAAGGAGAAATAGAGAAATCTACAAATATATTTGGAAGCTTCATCACCCTGCTTTTCAAAACTGCTGGAATAGAACTAATAGAAAGAAAATCAGCAGTTTTACAGAACATTTGAATAGTATAATAACCTATGAGACCTAATAGACAGACACAGAACATTTCACCCAACAACAGTAGAATATGCATTTTTTTCATTCTTGTAGAATTCTTGTTCTTTTTGATGCAAGATAGGTCATATTTTAGGTCATTAACTTCAGAGTTTAAAAGAATGAGGTCATATAGATTGTGTTGTCAAATGACAATGGCCTCAAGCTAGAAATTAAGAACAGAAAGGCAAGCAAATCTCTAAATATATGGAAGTTAAACAGCACTCTTCTAAGTAAAAGAAAGTAAAAAAGAAAGTTAGAAAGTCTCAATGGAACTTACAAAATACATAGAACTGGAAGAAAATGAAAATACAACATATTAGAATATGTGGAATGCAATTAAAGCAGTTTAGAAAGATGTAAATGTATAGCACTAAATTCTCACATTAGAAATAAGAAATGGTCTCAAATTAATAATCTAGGATATTTATTTATTTCTTTATTTAATTTACTGTGGGGCTGGAGGTTGAACCCAGGGCCTCAAGCATGTAGGCAAGCACTCTCCCACTGAGCCACTTCCTCCCTTTTTTGTAATTTGGAGACAGTCTTGCTAAAGTGCTAAGCCCAATTCTGACCTTGAATTTATGATCTTCTTGCCTTGGCATCTTGAGTAGCTGGGATTACAGGCATCTACCACAATGCCTGATGCCTGATTTAATAATCTAGAATCTTTTTTTTTTTTTTTGAGACAAGGTCTTGCTAAATTATGTAGACTGCCTCTGGTCTTGAGTAGCTGGGATTATAGGTGTATGCCACTGTGCCTGGCAAGGATCATAGCCAGAGAGTTTAGAAACAGAAGAGTAAAACAAATGCAAAGAAAGTGAAAGTTGAAAGTAATATAGATGTTGTTGTTGTTAGGTGCTGTCGAGTTGAGTCCAACTCGTAGCGACCCTATGTACAGCAGATCGAAACACTTGCTGATTCTGTGCCAGGCAAACGATATAAATTAATGAAGTTAAAAATACAAAAGCAGAAAATCTATAAAATGAAAAGCTGTTTCTGTAAAACAAAACAAAACAAAATAACAAAAAAACTCAGTAAATTGACAAGTCTCTTGCAAGCTGACAAAAATCGCCAATATCAAGAATGTAATAGAGGTTATCCTGACAGATACTGCAGGTATTAAAAATAATAAGAGCAGACTGGATGTGGTGGCATACTCCTGAAATCCCAGTGACGTGGGAGGCAGAAACAGGAGGATCACAAGTTTGAGTAGAAAACAGCCTGTATAACTTAGCAAGACTCTGTTTCAAGATTAAAAAAAAATTAAAAAGGGCCTGGAATGCAGCTCAGTGGTAGAGTGCTTGCCAAGTATGCATAAGACCGTGGGTTCAACCCCCCTACTAATGCAAATAACAATAATAATAACAATAATAATAATTAATAATAATAATATACTCTGAACAACTTCACACACAAATTTGACAGATCAGAAGAAATGAATCAAACCTATAAAAACTCCACAAAGAAAAATCAGATAATCTTAATAGCCCAATAAAAACTAAATAAATTGGATCTATAATTAAGAAGGCTTTAAAAAAGAAATGTGTAGGCCAAATAGTTTCACTATTGAAATCACATATTAAAAGAAAATAATGCCAAATTTACTTAGTATTTTCTAGAAAACAGAAAAGGAAAAAACACTTCCTGATTCTATTTTTTTAAGAGATGGAGTTTTCAGTAGAGGGGGGAGGATGGATAAGAGAGGGTAATTAGGGTGAATATGATCAAGTATAATATATACACATATGAAAACATTACAATGAAACAAATTATTTTCTTAAATTAATATATGTTAATAAGAAAAACCACCACATGTCTGTTGGTTTGCTCTACTGTGGGGGCTTGCATGTTGCTATGATGCTGAAAGCTATGCTACAGATATTAGATACCAGCAGGGTCACTGATGGTGGACAAGTTTCAGCTGAGCATCCAGACCAAGACAGACTAGGGAGTAAGACCTGGCAACCCACTCCTGAAACAACTAGCCATTGAAAACCCTTTGAATAGCAGAGAAACACTGTTGGATACAGTGTTGGAAAATGAGCCCCCTAGGTTGGAAGGCATTCAAAACATGACTGGGAAAGAGTTGCCTCGTAAAGTACAGTCTACTTTAATGATGGAAATGGAATAAAGACCCAGGGACTTCTATTTGCGGATGTGGCATGACTCCAAATGAGGAGGAACAACTGTGAATATCCATTAATAATTGCAACATGGAATGTACATAGTATGAATCTAGGAAAATTAGAAATCATCAAAAGGAAAAAGGACTGCATAAACCTTGACATTCTAGGTATACTGGAGCTAAAATGAATGGGCATGGGCCATTTTGAATCAGATAATCATATGCTCTATTAGACTGGGAATTAAAAATTAAAGAGAAATGGGTTTGCATTCATCATCAAAAAAGACATTTAAAGATTTGTCCTGAAGTACAATGCTGTCAGTGAGAGAATTATATCCATATGCCTAAAGGGAAGGATAGTTAATATGACTGTTATTTGAATTTATGCACCCATCACTAAGGCTACAAAAGAAGATTGTTGTTGTTGTTGTTGTTAGGTGCCCTCGAGTTGTGTCCGACTCATAGTGACCCTCATAGGGTTTTCAATGGCTGGTTGTTTTGGGATTGCCTCGGGAGTGGATTGCCATGTCCTTCTCCCATTTTTGTGGTGCTGGGAATCGAGCCTGGGACCTCAGAGACTGCAGAGCAGTGCTCTACCAACTGAGCTCATTCCTAGCCCCACAAAAGAAGATAGGGAAGATTTTTTTTACCAGATCCTGAAAACTGAAATAGATCTATAATGCTATGAGGAAGTGCTGATAATTACGGGTGAGTGCAATGCAAAAGCTGGAAATGCAGAAGAAAGCTCAGTAGTTGGAAAATATGGCCTTGGTGATAAAAACAATGCTGGAGATCACATGATAGAATTTTGTAAGACCAATGAACTTCTCATTGCAAATATATTTTTCACCAACATAAACAGTGGCTATACACATGGAACATACAGGACTATTCATGAGATGGAACATACAGGAACAAAATTGAATTTATGGAAAGAGATGATGGAAAAGCTAAGTATCAAATGTTAGGAGAAGACCAGGTAGAGATTGTAGAGACCATAAACTGCTCACAAGCAGGTTCAAACTGAAAATGAATAAAATTAGAACAAGTGTAGAAAAGTCAAGGAATCACCTTGAGTATATCCCACCTAGTTCAGAGACCACCTCAGGAACAGGCTGAATGCATTAGACATTAATGATAAAAGACAAAATGAATTGTGGAATCACATCAAAGACATCATTTATGATGAATGCAAAGGTTATTAAACAGACATAAAAAAAGAAAAGACCAAATTACATGTCAAAAGAGACTCTGAAACTTGCTCCTGAAAGTTGAGCAGCTAAAGTAAAAGAAAGACATGATGAATTCAGTTAAGGAACTAAATGGAAGATTTCAAAGGGCAGCTTGAAAAGACAAAATCAAATATTAGAATGACATATACAGAGAGCTGGAGATAGAAAACCAAAAGAGAAGAACATGCTCTGTTTTTCTCAAGCTTAAGGAACTGAAGAAAAAATTCAAGCCTCAAGAGGCAATAGTATTGTTTCTACAGGGAAAATATTAAATGACACAGGAAGCATCAAGAGAAGATAGAAGGAATACACAGAGTCATTAAATCAAAAAGAATTGGTGGATGACCAATCATTTCAAGAGGTTGCAAATAATTAGAAACCAATGGTATGGAAGAAAGAAGGGGAAGTTGTCTTGAGGGAACTGGTGAAACACAAGGCTCCAGGAGTTGATGGAATACCAATAAAGATGATTCAACAAACAGATACAGCATTGGAGATGTTAACTTATTTATGTCAAGAGATTTGGAAAATAACTATCTGGCCAACTGACTGAAAGAGAACCATATTTGTGCCTCTTCCCAAGAATGGGGATCCAACCGAATGTGGAAACTAGCAAAGAGTATGATTAATATCACATGCAAACAAAATTTTGGTAAAGATTATTCAAAAGTGACTGCAGCAGTATAGAGACAAGGAATTGACAGAAAATCCAGTCAGATTCAGAGGAGGGCGTGGAACCAAGAACATCACTGTTGATGTCAGATAGATATTAGCTGAAAGTAAAGAATACTAGAAGATGCCTATCTATATTTTACCAACTATGCAAAGGCATTTGACTATATGAATCATAACAAACAATGGATAGCATTGCGAAGAACTGGAATACCAGAGCACTTAGTGGTACATGTGAGGACTTTGTTCATGGACCAGAAGGCAGTCATTTGAACAGAATAAGCAAACACTGCCTGGTTTAAAGTCGAGAAAGGTGTGCATCTGGGCTGTATCATTACACCATGCCTCTTTAATCTCTATGCTGAGTAAATCATCCAGAAAGATGGAATTTATGTAGAAGAATGTGGCAGCATGATTGTTGTTGTTGTTAGGTGACGTTGAGTCAATATCCGATATCAATATCATAGTGACCCTGTGTACAATAGGCAAAACACTATTGTCAGTGCTTCTCTGCTGTTCATAAGGATTTTGATGGTAGATTAATTCTTTTTTGGGAGTGGGTTTCCAGGTCCATTTCCCAAGCCTACTGCACCTGGTGTTCCCAGGTGGTCTCCCATCCAAGTACTACCAGGCCAACCCTGCTTAGCTTCCGAGATCTGAGGGGATCAGATGCCACAGGGCTACGACTACAGGCAGCAAGATTGTAGGAAGACTCATAAACAACCTGTTTTATGTAGATAACACAACTCTGCTTTCTGACAGTGAAGAATATTTGAAATATTTACTGATAAAGATCAAAGAACACAGCCTTCAGTATGGATTGTGTCTTAACATCAGCAAAACAAAAATCTTTCCAACTGAGTCAGTGAGCAACTTCATAATAATTGAAGAAAAGATTGAGGTTGTCCAAGATTTTGCTTTACTTGGGTCAATAATCAACACCTGTGGAAGCAGGCATCAAGAACTCAAAAGACCCATTGCATTGGGAAAAGCTGTGGCAAAGGACCTCTTTAAGGTATAGAAAAGTAAAGATGTCACATTGTAGAGAAAGGTGTGCCTGACTCAAACAGGGTATTTTCAGTCACATGTGAAAGCTGGACATTGAATAAGGGAGAGAGGAGATGAATTGATGCTTTTGAATTATGGTGCTAGCGATGAACATTGAATATACCATGGAATGCTGAAAAAATCAACAGATCTGTCCTAGAAGAAGTGCCACCAGATTGCTCCTTGGAAGCAAGGATGGCTAGACTGTATCTTATATATTTTGGACATGTAATCAGGTGGGACCAATCCTGGGGAAGGACATCATGTTAGAGAGAGTGACAGGTCAATGAAAAAAAAGATGATCCTCAACCAGATGGGTTAATATAGTGTCTACAATAATGGGTTTAAACATAAGAAAGATTGTGTGCCTGGCACAGAATTGGGGTATGTTTCTTTTTGTTGTATTTAGGGTTTCTATGAGTCAGACCCGACTTGATGGCACCTAACTACAACAACAACAATATGAAAAAAAGAGAAAGGAAACGAAACATTAAACAAGGAGTGACATCTTGCCATATTGCCCAGACTGTGTCCTTCAACAGGATTCTAGCAATCCTCCTGCCTCTGTTTCCTGAATAGCTGAGAATATAGGCCCATGCCACTGTGCTTGGCTGAGGAGGATGAAAAAACAAAATGGAAAACATTTATCTCATGAGAGATCAATGACTATCTCTTATAAACTTAGATGAAAAAATTCCTAATTATAAAAAATATATATACTATAAGCAAGTAGGATTTATTTAGATATGCAAGTAGGATTTATTCAGATATGTAAGACTATTTTAAATTAATCCATGGAGTACATCGTATCAACAAACTAAAGAATAAAATAATCATATAACCGTATCAATTGATGCAGGTAAAAGCCCTTGACAAAATCCAATGTCCACTGATGATAAAACTAGCAAGTTAAGAACAGAGGGTGATTACCTCACTTGGGTAAATAACATCTATATTAAAAAAGCCCTCAGCTAACATATTTAATTGTGAAAGACTAAAATCAAGAATAAGGTAAAACATCTATTTTCACCACCTTTTTAAGATTTAGATGATAACTTAATAGTTATTACAATGAGACAAATAAAAGAAACAAAAGTTACAGAGTTTAGATAGTGAAACAAAAGATGGTCCCTATTTGCAGGTGACATGATTATGACAAAGAAAATCACAAGCAATGTACAAGGACACTGGGAGAACTAATTGAGTTCAGTAAGGTTGCAGGATATATGATCAGAATACAAAAACCAATCACATTTCCATATACTAACAATGAGCATATTGAAAGTAAAATTAACAACCCAATATTATTTATAACCATTCCAAATAAAAATAATACCTAGATTCACACATCGCAAAAGAGTTTATATGCTGAAAATTACAAAATACTGATGAAAGAAATAAGAGAAGATGCAAATAATTGGGGAGAAATAACATGTTCATAAACTGGAAGACTCACTACAAGAAAAATGTCAATTTTTCCAAACTAATCTACTGATTTAGTTGGATTCCTATCAAAATCTAGAAAAGCCATTTGGAAATAAAAATGAACTTATTCTAAGATATACATGGAAATATTCAGATCCTAGAATAGCTAAAATAATACTGATAAAAAAGAGTAAAATAAAAGGAACCATTTTGCCTCATATTAAGGCCTACCAATGGCTCTGGTAACCAAGAGAGTGTGGTATTGGAGAGGGATAAGCATGTCTTTCTCATATGTAGAACAGTAGATCAGATGATGGAACATGGAAATAGACCCACCTGTTGTTGTTGTTGTTGTTAGGTGCCATCGAGTCGGTATCCGACTCATAGCGACCCTCATAGGGTTTTCAATGGCTGACTGTTTTGGGATTGCCTTGGGAGTGGATTGCCAGCCCTTCTCCCGTTTTTGCAGTGCTGGGAATTGAACTCAGGACCTCAGAGACTGCAGCGCAGTGCTCTACCCACTGAGCTAAATCCCAGCCCAGACCCACCTAAATATATTCAATTGAATTTTCTTAAAAGCACAAGAGCAAGAATAGTCTTTCAACAACCAGTGTTGGAGCAATTGGCCATCCATAGGCAAAAGGATCATGTGCTTAAATTGTTGTTGTCAGGTGCCATTGGGTTGGTCCAACTCAGCAACCCTATGTACACTAGAACCAAACACTTCTCAACACTGTGCCATGCCTGGCATTATTTCAGTGTTTATCTACTATTCATTGGGTTTTCAATGGCTGATTGTTTCAGGATTGCTTCAGGAGTGGGCTGTGAGGTCTTTCTCCCATTTTTGCAGTACTAGGTATCGAACGCAGGCCTCAGAGAGTACACACCAGTACTCTACCAACTGAGCTAACCCCCAGGCCCATGTGATTAAATATTAAGTATGAGACAAAAAATTCTAGTGAAACGCACAAGAGAAGATTTGGGGGATTTGGGCTAAGCAAAGAACTCTTAGTCTTGACATCAAAAGCATACATCATGAAAGGCAAAATGGATAAACTGGACTGTCAAAATGAACAACATTTACTTTGTGAAAAGCTCACATATGGAGGATGAAAAGTCAAACTATAGACTAAGAGAAAATATTTTCAAACCACCTATCTGACAAAGAACTAGTATCTAGAACATATAAAGAAACCTTAAGCTCAACATTAGAAAAGCAAAAATTCAATTACAAAATTGGCAAAAGATATTAAAGGACATTTACGGTAGAGGATATATATCAAAGAGGATATACAGATGACAAACAAGTAAAGATATTTGACATCACTAATCATCAGGCAAATGGAAATTAAAACCACAGTAAATTATTCCACATAGTTATCAGAATTACTAAAATAAAAAAATAAAATAAAAAAAGTAGTGACACAAAATGCTGAGGAGGATGCAGAAAAGCTGAATCACTCCAACATTGCTGGTGGGAATGTAAAATAGTACAGTTCCTGTAGAAAACACTTTGGTAGTTTCTTACTAAACTAAGCTTGCAGTTGCCATGCAACCCATCCATTGTATTCTTGGAATTCATATTAGAGAAATAAAACTTATACATAAATGTTTATAGCAGATTTATTAATAATGACCTAAATCTGAAAACAGGGCAGATGTCCTTCACCATGAGGATAATAAAGAAGCTGTATATGGTATATACACACCATGAAATACTATTCAACAATAAAAACAAACTATTGATATGCACAGCCACCTGGATAAATTAATTGCTAGGGAAGTATGCTAAGTGAAAAGCTAATCCTGATAGTTTATGCGCTTGCAGCTGTACCACTATGGCATCCAATACTGTAAGATCTTGGAAGCTAAGCAGGACCAAGCCTGGTTACTACTTGGATGGGAGACCTCCTGGGAACACCAGATGTAGGCTTGGGAGAAGGACCCAGGAACCCACTCCCCAAACACAAACAGCCATAGAAAACACTATGAAAAGTAGAGAAGCATGACAATAGTGTTTTGCCTGTTGTACATAGGGTCGCTATGAGTGGGACACTGACTTGATGGCAGCTAACAAAAACAGTAGGTTATGCATCATATTATTCCACTTATATCATATTTTTGGAACAAAAAGTTTTAGAAATGGACAAGAGGCTAGTGGTTGCTAGAGTTGGACTGGTGGGTGGGGAGGGGTGGATAAATGGGAAACAGGAAGGAACATGGCTATAAAACACAACAGAATCTTGTGGTGATAGAACTGCTCAGTATCTTGACAGTTCTGCTTGTTCTTGTTAGATGCTGTTACGTTTGGTCCAATTCTTAGCAACCCTATATACAATAGAATGAAAGAGGCATTATATCTGACTGTGCTTCTCTGCTATCCACAGGGATTTTAATGGCTGACTGTTTCAGGATTGTTTTGGGAGTGGCCAGGACCTTATCCCATTTTTGCGGTGCTGGGGATTGAAACCAGGGCATCAGAGTGCAAGAAACAGCACTCTACCAGCTGAGCTAAACCTGAGAATAAGTATATAAATCTCCCCATATGATAAAATTATACAGAACTAAATACACACACATACAAATACAAGTAAAACTGGAGAAATCAGAATACAATCTGTAGATTTTTTTCAATATCATTATCCTGGTTAGGATATTACATTATAGTTTCACAAAAAGTTACTGTATGGGGAAACTGGATAAAGTGCACATAGATATGTCTATTATTTCCTAAAACTGCCTGTAAATCTACAATTATCTCAATAAAATTTTAATGAAAAAAAGCTATTGCCAGCAATGTAGCCAAGGGAGTAGGCTCATAAGAGGAAATAAGATCTTAAGTCCAGATGCTAGATCTGATCTCTGTGTGTGTTTGGTTTAGTAGTGCTCTCTAAGTCACCCTTTGAATGTGGTCTCCTTATCTAATTCAGATGAATTAAAAATCTGTTATGTTGAATTAAAATGATTCAAGTTTGGAGGCAGTTCTCACCCTGGCTGGGCCTTCCATGAGACAAGTGCTGGTGCCTTTGCTGCTGAACTTCAGGATAAATCATTTCTCACTTGGTCCTGGTTGAAGTATATCGCCCACTATTTGCTTTAATGGCTCCTGAAGATATTCAAAGTATGTGATCTACTTGGAGGAAAGCTGTAACGTAAAGCTGGTATTATTAATACCAGTTCTACCTTTCTTTATTGAAGATCCTAGAAGCTTGGATTTGACAGCCCTCAATAAAATCAAAGGCAATGGTTATTATTTTTATCAACTATCTTAATAGTGTTTCTAACATTACTTCTCTATAGTGTTTCTCCATTACTTCTTACATAATTTTGGTAAAACATAGAACACCTTTCCTATTCTTCTTAAAGACTAAGAAAATGCACATAGAAATTAAGAAATCTAAGAGCCAGTGGTAGAGCTAAGTCCTGAGTGCCATCTAGAATGTCTACAGAGACTGCTAATCTAGCATTAGCCCTCCTTTCCAGATATTTAGGAAGCCTCTCAAATGTCACATCAGAGAACTGTGACAACATTTCATTGATCAATATAACTTTGAGATTCAAGATTGAAAATTCGATATCAAAATTCTATTCTTGCAGTTGTTTTCTAGTTGCTTAAAGTGGTTTCCCCATGTGTCTGTCAGTTTGTCATACTGAAATCTATGCACTCAGTATTTCAGATACCAGCTGGGCCACCCATGGTGGACAGCAGCCCACCTCTGAAATAATTAGCCATTGAAAACCCTATGAATAACAGAGAAGCACTGTCAACTACAGTGCAGGAAAATGAACCCCCAGGCTGGAAGATATTAAAGAAACAACTGGGGAAGAGTTTCCTCCTCAAAGCAGAGTCAGCTTTAATGATAGGAATGGAGTAAAGCCCCTGGGATTTTCTTTTGCTGTTGTAGCACAACTCAAAATGAGAAGCAACACAGTGGTTATAACAATGGGTTCAAATGTGAAAAGATCATGTGCCTGGCACAGTGTTGGGTAGTGTCTCCTGTTGTACACTATGAGTTGGATCTCATAGTGTACACTATGAGTCAATATGAGTTGGATATGATTTGATGGTACTTAACAACAATAAAAATGGGTTTAGGTAAAGATTGATTTTTTTTGCACAAATTCATTATGTATAAAAGCACAAATTTTAGCTGTTTTCTAACACTACTGTTCATTAAAAACACAGGGAACTTTGTTCTATCTACAAACTGTCTGCAGTAACTATTAGTTTTTTCTAGTTCTGTGCCATCAGATATGATTTTTTGTGAAGATGCGCTACTGACATTACAAACACTGTGACATTTGCACCCATTCCTGAGGAGCTGTTGCTAATTAGGCACACAAAATTGGATCTATTGCTTTTATTCAGAATATGAACATAATCAATTTCCACCTACTTTTGTTCCATTCTTGTGTGTGCTTATATTTAAAGTAGCATAAGCCTAGCAGGACAGCATGCCTCCTCACATAAGCCCTACAGCAAAAGAATTCATGAAATAAATTGCATCATAAATTGCACAGAAAGGCCTCAGAAGGGTTGCAGTTATAATTGTTTGTAATTTGGAAAAATTTACCAGTATAATACATATTGAGAAAATGAAGTAAAGATCTAGAAATCCCTCCTCATTTAAATCAGAATGTGGAAATAAATATATACAAAAGAAAATCATCTTTTGGAGAAGAATAGCATCCTAAAAATATACTTGCTAACCATCATTTATAGGCAATCATAAGCTATCATCCATCTCCCATTCAAATTTCTCCTTACTTTTTGCAAGATATATTAACTATCAGTGTATTGGAGGGCTGAGGTTTGGCTCAGTTGGTAGAGTGCTGCTCTGCACTCTCTGAGGTCCTGGTTTGATCCCCAGCACCACAAAATTGGGAGAAGGACATGGCAATCTACTCCCAAAACAATCCCTAAACAGTCAGGCATTGGAAACCCTATGAATAGCAGAGAAGTACTGACATAGTGCTGGACATGGCACAGTGTCAGGGAGTGTTTCATTCTGGGCTAGGGTTAAGCTCAGTTGGTAAAGTGCCACTTGCACTCTCTGAGGCCCTAGGTTCAATCCCCAGCACTACAAAAATGGGAGAAGGATGCGGCAGCCCACTCTTGAAACAATCCCGAAATAATCAGCCATCAAAAACCCTATGAGCCTATGAGCAGTGCTATGGACCGAACTTGACAGCACCTAACAACAATAAGTATATTAGAGGAGAATGTGAAGGAGTGATTTTTTTTTCCTTCAAAGGGGCTGTTGTGCTCTGGAGTTGAAGAAATGCAGATACTTTCAGAATCGTGGCTATGGGGAATGATAGAACTTTACTACATTGCAGAACAGACACTGCAGAACATGTTGGTGGAAATGGGAGTGGGATGGGGGCATGGGGATGGGGAAAGTAGAACAAGGTATGGCCTCAGGAGACAATGCATGAGAGAATTTTGAATGACGGTAACTGGAGCTGCCTCATTAGATGGAAGGCTTAAGAAGACATCAAAAGGTGAATTCTTTTGAGTTAATACCAGCAAAACCAGTGCTTCCATAGTTCTTCCTTTTTCAGTTAGTTGGATCTTAAAATTTCTCTAAATATGGTTTAAGCCTTCAAGTTTTTCACACTGGTTAAAATTTAAGTGTTCTTCTGAAGGGCAGTTCATTTAAGCACATCTCTACGACAATGTTATTTGTCCTGTGGTTCTTCAGAGGAGCATAAGGAAGGGAGAAGTTTGAAAATCCTATTGAATTCCAAATGACTGCTTTATACTTCATTACCAAAGAAGGGTCAGGTCAAGTTTCTACCAGGTGTTGGGACCACAGGTTGAGACCACATGGCTGTGGGACAGGAAGAAGGCACCCCCTTCTCAGGGAGGACAGCACTACAAGTTGGGAATAGGGAAACATTCTTCCCTTTGACCTGGGAGTTCAGCCTACACTGGTCCTGTGCTTCCCACTTACCATTTGGGGTGCTATGAGGATGTGTCTAACAGTCCTATCTGCACTGGGATGAAGGGTGTCTTAGGCTGTCTCCTTCACCAGCCACAGGTAGGATTTGTCCATAAGGCCAATCTGCAATGGTGCTTTAAGGAGGAGCCCAAGGAGGCAGTGCATGCAAGGGAAATTCACCTGCCTTCTCCTCTTCCCTCCACTGGGAATCAATAGCAGCCACACCGAGTTCCTTTTGGCTGTCTACCATCCCCCACATGAAGCATAAGTCATACCTAATTTGTTTGAGATATAGGTATGGGCACGAATATTCAGCCACATTTGTATGTAGCATGGATTTGAATTAAACCTATGAATCATAAACTCCAAGACAGAAAAATTGAAAATGGTTGTACCTTGAACTAAACCCAGATAATCTACTCTGTTGTTGTCATTAGGTATTCTTGAGTTGGGTCCAACTCATAGCGACCATCATAGAGTTTTAAATGGCTGTGATTTTTTGTCTGTTCTTGTTTTTTGTTTTTGTTTTTGTTTTGTTTTATTTATTTATTTATTTATTTGCAATACTGGGGTTGAACCCAGGCCCTCGCACTTGGATGCTTTGCAAGTGCTGGACTACTGAGCTGTAACTGCAGCCCATTTTTTTCACTGTTTTGAGACAGGGTCTTGTTAAATTATGCAGACTGCATCTGGTCTCGAACTTTCGATCCTCCTGCCTCAGCCTCCCTAGTCGCTGGGATTACAGGCATATGCCACTATGCCTACCTTAGGCTAATTGTTTTCAGGATTGTTTTGGGAGTGGACTGCCATGTCCTTCTCCCACTTTTTTTTTTTTATTTGTGGTGCTGGGGATTAAACCTGGGTCCTCAGAGAGTGTAGGGCAACACTCCACCAACAAAGCTAAACCCCATCCCCTAATCTATTCTCTTAGATTTTGTAAAATAATCACAAATTAAATAGTTCAAGTTAGAATTGGAGCTCAAAGGCCTGAATCAGATAAAAATGGAAACACTAGTATTCTCCAGGGCTGGGATTTAGCTCAGTTGGTAGAGCGCCACTCTGCAGTCTCTATGGTCCAGAGTTCGATTCCCAGCACCACAAAAATGGGAGAAGGAGGTGGTAACCCACTCCTGAGGCAATCCCGAAACAGTCAGCCATTGAAAACCCTATGAGGCTTGCTGTGAGTCGGACACGACTCGACGGCACCTACCAACAACAACAACAGCAAGTATTCTCCAAAATAAATGAAACTAAATCAAGTTTTCATTTGGTTCAAATTATTAATTTGTCTCATTCTCATTAATTTATATACTATTTTCTCTTAAGAACTATGTGAACTTTCCCTCCAATTATATGTGTCAATTTAAGACTAACACTGCCACCAGAGATAAATTACATCTTTTTTTAGGTTTATTTTATTTCATCTTATATTTCATGCTGTGCATTGGACCTAGGGCATTGCACATGCTGGGTAAGTGCTCCACCAACTGAGACACACCTTTTGCCCAATCTTTTAGTTTTGTAATAAGAAAACATGCAAAGCCTATGGGTTTTTCTTACTTATAAAATTTTTTAATTAAAATTTAATATACTTATAAAAATTTAAATAAAATTCCTTAAAACAAACAAGTAGTTCAATCAAGGGAGATGTCTCTGAGGTTGAGAAAATGGATGTAACTTATCTCCCAATAGAGGGGAATCAGTTCAGGACTGGGAATGCTTTTGCAGAACTTTCAGAACGTTTTACTTTCTTACTTGGAAGTGAACATCTCTGACCTTAGAACTATCCTTTCCTAGATGGAAGAAATTGCTTTTATAGTGACAGAAACTTTGAGTTCTAGAAAATCTGGCTTCTTTCCCTTCTTTGATGGTGTTTTGATGGTGATGCTGTTGTTGTTGTTAGGTGCTGTTGAGTCAGATCCAATTCATAGTAACCCTCATAATGTTTTCTATGGCTGATTCTTTCAGGATTGCTTTGGGAGTGGATTGCTATGTTCTTCTGAGTTTTCTGGTGCTGGGGATGGAACCTGGGTCCTCAGAGAATGCAGAGCAGCACTCTACCAACTGAGTTACGCCCCAGCCCCATGGTATTTACATAGTTTAGTATAATTAACTGCTCTGCAAGGTTTACTTTATTTATAGATGTTCTGCTTCTCATGAATTCACTTAACAAACTTATGGTGAATATCATAAACATGTACAATGTCAAGATAAACAATGTGTTCTATACCCTTGAGGAATTTATAAGCTATTGGGCGATGATAAGTCACACACACTAGAAAACTCACAAAATGATATGTAGGAAGTAATGCTGGGGTGGTGTTCCTTGAGAAACTGTTTACCCATGTTTATAATTACTCTACCAAGGGCAGAGCCTCACTGCATGCTTAGGTTTCCTTCAGTTCATGCTTCAGGTTCAGAAAAATCCAATTAGTAGACTGTTTTATTACTCCATTAAGGCCAAAATTTTGAAAAGGAGCTAGCTAGATGTTGAAAACTGGAATAAATAATTGGCTTATGATTTTTTTCTAACCTGCCTAGTTAGCTTTATAGACACTAATTGCAGGGAGAGGGTGAATGGGTTCCTGATGCAAGACATCTTGGAGTCAGCATGGCTTATTTTGATTAATCTATGCTATAGGACAGTAATTACTGAATTTTCCTCCTATCATTTTTACCAATGACCAATTTTATTTTCATTTGGGGTCACCTGATAATATCTCTTCCGTTTTCCTTTTTTACTAGAACGACAGGATTTTTCACCAATGGTTACACCATTGTTCTTAAGACAGGCTGGGGAAAGAAAAAACGTGAGAGACAATTTATTGCTTTTACTTGAGCATATTTAGGCACAATGCCCCCAAAACTTTGGGTTCAGGCTGAAATGGAGCTTGAGGGTGAAGGTAATGTAGTTCCTGAGGGTCAGGCAGGGCAGCCTGTGTATTTACTCAGTCATGAGGAGGACAGGGCCTGTGTGATCCGGAAGGGCTGAACACTGAGAACCTCAGCTGTTGGGCTGTCCATGGGGCTGTGACCTGCCTGTTGCCAGAATGTGAGAATAGTGGGTATAACCTAGAAGAAACAGAAACCTTTGGGATTGTGGCTTTCAGAGGAGAAAAGGCCATGGGTCAGGTAATGGAGTTCAGCAGGAATCAGATGCTATCTTATTTTTTTTCCATACCCTAGGCTTCATTATAGACCTTCACATGCCACCAGGAGAAGGAGAAACCCCCGTGACTTGGCTCCTCTGACCTAGCTTCCTTCCAGACCTCCTCGCAGAACATGAGCCGCTTTAATTCAAAGCCTAGACTTGCCTTCCTCCTCTCCTACTCATGATGATTGTTTTCCCTTATAAGCATAAAAATGCATCTTATTATCTAAGATTACATATTTTTCACATTACTATAGTGTGTGCTACTGGTATTAATGTATTCTGTGGAAGTGTAATGTCCTTTGGTGAATTTTTAGCAGTAGGAAAACACCCACCTCTTTCTGCTTATATTGCTTATACACCTGTATGATCACTTGCACAAAAGCTTTCAGAACTTAATGATGTGACTCAGTCAATGAGGGTCACACAGAAAAACAGAACGGACAAAAATTCAAGAATGAAGAGCTACAGGAGACACTAGTAACAGAACATATCACCACAAATAGAAAGTGAATATTAGCTTTCAGTACAGTCTCCGGTAGACATGAAAAAGTTAGCTACATCAGTGGTATTGTAACAATATTTCCTTAATAACATTTTCTAAATTTTTTTTCCTGCAGTACTGGGGGTGGAACCTAGAGCCTCATGCTTGCATGCTTTGCAAGTGCTGTACCACAGAGCCATAGCTCCAGCCCTTTTTTTTTACTTTTTGTTTTTTGAGACAGGGTCTCACTATATTATGCAGACTGCCTCTGGTCTTGAACTTGCGATCCTCCTACCTCTGCCTCCTGAGTTGCTGGGATTACAGGCGTGCACCACTGAACTGGAACATTTTCTAAATTAAAGGAATATTTGAAGTTGTCTACCATTTTGTATATCTAGGTCACAAAGAAATTTAAAATGTATTCAAGATAATTTATTTTAATAGTTTCAGTTTTAGTGACTATATGAATATTCACAGTATATCCTTTATGAAATCTCTATTATGATTCTGAGACATTTCCTCATATCTATAACTTTTTAGTCATCCATCAACATCATTCAAGACTAGTTTCACTATAAATCAAGTATAGTCTTAAATTGAGTAGGATAAAGACACTGCCAATAAATAATCTTGAACTAATTTAATGAGTTCTTTTCCTACTGTTCATTTGAACCATTCAACAATAAATTAAGAATAAATATGTCTTCTATACCTCCTGAGTTAGGAAGACTGAGATGATGATAAAAAATAAGAATTTACCTGAGAAATTGGCAGGTGTTTTAGAATGCCAACTTTTGTTATTCATAAGACAGGTTGTTGTTGTTAGGTGCCATTGTGTTGGGTCTGACCCATAGAGACCCTCATAGGGTTTTCAATGCCTGATTGTTTTGGGATTGTTTTCAGGAGTGGCCTGCCACCTCCTTCTCACATTTTTGTGGTGCTGGGAAATGAACCTGGGTCCTCAGAAAGTGCCAACAGTGCTCTACCAACTGAGTTAAACCCCAGCCCCAGGCCTAAGACATAGCACATGGCAAATATTTGTCAATTTAATTTAATGATGAATTATCCTGACAGCTGCATCCAAGGTATAGAGGGGATTATCCCTTGTTTCTTTCACTATCAGTTTCTCCATTGTGTTTTTCACCAAGCCATTTTTTGATCCCCATTTGTTTTTCTGAGGTTTCCTTGTTGGAGAGAAAGTGCCTTATCTTGCTATGTCTAGGGTTTATCTTACACAGAGGTGACTCCTATTGTACAGAAGCCATCATTCTTCTTTGCCCAGAATAGTATTTGGAATGTTACTGCTGCCAAATCTCACACTATTAATATACCTTAATTAATAAACGACTGCCCGCTCACACCAATTATGCACACCTACCAAACAACCTCCAGCAGGCGATGACCTCCATCCATGGGACAAATTCTCATCATCTGGACTGATTTGGAAAATCACTTAGTGTAGAAGGGACCTGATCTGTCACAGTAACTTGAAACTCTGTTCCACCCTCCTGTTCTTTTATTTGGTTGTAGATTTATTCCTACTTAGCAACATGACACTTGATTCAGAGACCATGGTATTAGTATAATGATATATGAGAAGTCTGATTCGCAATTTCTAATAATAAAGCATCCTTTACACAATTTGTGTTCAAAGCCATAAAATATAGACCTGTATACTGGCTGACTGTACATAACACTTAACAAGAATTAGGCTCTGGGAAAAATAACTGTATGCTTAAAGGTAGGAGTCTGCCCCAGAAAAGAATGCACTGGAGAGAGTGTACTCTTACCATTTCCTACACAGCATGGAATGCCTGAATTGATGTAAAGTGATACAACAGTGTCAAGTTGACCTTCTGAAAAATCTAGACAAAAGAAGTCCTGGAGCAAGGTGTACTGGAAATGAATTTACAATCCAACTAGAGTGAATGGGGGTAGTTGAGTTGGGAGGGAAAAGGAGCAAGGAAATTTCAGGGTGGACTCTCTTGAAGCCAGGAGGCTCTAGGAAATTTTCTTGGGTGAAAAAGAAATAACTCTCACCTCTCCCTTATTTGAATCCCCTCTTTTCATCTTTGCCTGCATTCCCAAGCCATTCCATGGAGCCTCTGGGGAGGAAATTCTGTCAGGGCCACCTACAGGTAACCTGTGTATGCAGCCACCTCTGTCACAGCCTGTTTGTGACAGAAGCCCCAAGAATCTGTATGCAGGTATGGAAATGGGGTCCTACCTGTTGTTCATATCTCCCAACCTATCCCTTTGCAGGCAAGAAATAGAATTGTATTAAGCCACCTCTCCCCCATCATTCAAGACTAATCTCACTGTAAATCAAGTATAGTCTTAAATTGAGTAAGATAAAGAGACTGCCAATAAATAATCTTGAACTAATTTAATGAGTTCTTTTCCTACTGTTCATTTGAACCATTCAACAATAAATTAAGAATATAGTATTCAGTATAGTATTCAAATATAGTATTCAAAGTTTAGCTTTATATATCTGAGATTGGATATATATGTGTGTATATATATATATATATATATATATACACATAATGATATATATATCATAAATTCATTCAAAAAGTATAAATTGTCTATACTGTTGAAAGTTCCCATTTTACTTCTTCCATTATTTCATGTTCCTTATTTGCATTGTAAGGATGTGTTCAATGGACTCTTACCTCTTCAAGAGCACAAACACAACTCATCACTTCCACTCAGACTCCACTAATTCAGAATTTGTGGTAATCCCACTAGAGTTTGGGTAACTTATTTTGTGCCATTTATTAAAAAAGGATTTACTATGCAAATTTAGAAGAGAAATGAAAGAACAAGGGGGAAGGTTTAGCATATTTAAGCACAAATATTTTTCAAGATCCTTAATAGCACTTATTTTCAACTTAAACAATTAATGGAATAATTAAAACCAAGCCATGTCATTAATTAAAGAAAACCCAGCAGGATCTTTATTTGGCAACAGTTTGTTAGCACCGATTCCCTAAGCATCAAAAAATTTGTAAGAAATATTCCTCCTCCCAAATTCTAATTAGCCCCTTTTAGTTTCCCTGAGATTGAAGTTATCATTCCAATAAGCTACAGCCAGCTGCAAAAATTGGACAAGTAGCTCCAAGGACCCTGTGATCTGTGGAAGCAGCCCCAGCCTGGAAGAAGCCTGACCAATTGGACTAGAAGGAAGAATCCAAGGGGCTTGAGACCCCTTTCCATAATCCTATCTTCACTACCTCATTGCTCTGAACTTGCATATTCTGTTCTGATCCTTTTCATATCTCTACAGAAAGGTACACGGACCTACACTAGTGAACACTATATGAACACTTGCTTCTCTCTCTCTTATATTTGCATCTAGATATCTAGTAAGTTGCAAGTTTCAAGTTTTCATGATAGCACAGTTCTGTGACTGGGCTACTGTCAAATGTATCATTGGTCTGTAGTGGGTTGCTCAGGTCATAAACAATGGAGAAAATGCAGAAAATTCATATTCTATCATATTACTTTTATTCATTGTTTCATTTAGCAGAGTCCAGAAGTTAGGAACATGGAGTGGCTCTGCCACTCATGTTGTTATTGTTGTTAGGTGCCATTGAGTTGGGTCCAACTCATAGAGACCCTATGTATAACATAATGAAACACTCCATAACTGTGCCATGCCTAGCACTGTCAGTGCTTCTTTGTTGTTCATAGGGTTTCCAATGGCTGATGGTTTCTAATTATGTACAATTTACCTTAACCTTTCCATGTCTCAGTTTCCTTTTCTATAAAACAGGGATTTAAAAAAACCCCTTCTTAATAGGGTTGTTACAGAGTGTAAATAAGTTAATATTTATATAATGCTTAAAACAGTATCTGATATATGGAAATTACTTTACAACTTTTAAGTAACATAAATTTGTTCATAAAATATTTACTGAGTGCTTTCTACACGCCAGGTACTTTTCTAGATTCCGGGGACAGAGAAGTAACCAGAGTGAAAAATCCTTGCTGAATTGATACTTCTAGTGCAGGGAAGTAAATAAAATAATGAATAAGCACCTTCTATAGAACATTATGGGCAGGGATTTAGCTCAGTTGGTAGAGCGCTGCTCTGCGGTCTCTGAGGTCCCAAGTTTGATTCCCAGCACTGCAAAAATGGGAGAAGGATATGGCAACCCACTCCCAAGGCAATCCCGAAACAATCTGCCATTGAAAACCCTATGAGGGTCGCTATGAGTTGGACACAACTCGACAGCACCTAACAAAAACAAAAAATAGAACATTATGAGGCTAGGATTTGGCTCAGTTGGTAGAGTGCTGCACTGCAGTCTCTGAGGTCCTGAGTTCAATTCCCAGCACCGCAAAAATGGGAGAAGGACGTGGCAACCCACTCCCAAGGCAATTCTGAAACAATTTGCCATTGAAAACTCTATGAGGGTCGCTATGAATCGGACACGATCCAATGGCACCCAACAACAACAACAACAACATAGAACATTATGACTGCAGCCGTACCACTATTTTGTCTGATCCCACCAGATCTCAGAAGCTAAGCAGTGTCGGCCCTGGTTAGTACTTGGATGGGAGACCACCTGGGAACACCAGGTACTATAGGTTTGGGAGAAAGACCCGGCAACCCGCTACACCCCTCCAAAACAATCAGCTGTTAAAAACCCTGTGAATAGCAGAGAAGCATGACAATAGTGTTTCATCTGTTGTACATAGGGTCACTAAGAGTCAGATACCAACTTGACGGTACCTAACAATAACAACATAGAACATTGGGAAATAAGTACTATAGAGAATGATGAAAGAGGAAAAAGGAGCTTGGGAGAGCTGGCAGCCTTAACTTGGAGATTCAAAGTTGGCTTTCCTGAGCACATTCCAGATTGTTAAGGGAATCAACCAGGTCTGTGATGCAAGAGGCTTCTAGGCAGTGGAATCAGTTGGAGCAAAAGCAAAACAGGAGACCATGCTGGCTGAAGGAGATTCAATAAGGGAGAAGATCAGGTGAAAGGATAGCTGGACATAGAGGACAGATCATGTAGAATAATTTAGGTCATTCTTAGAACTTTGGGTTTTAATCTCAGAGGAATGATGAGAGGGCTTCAAGACAAAGGCCATAGGCAGAACCAACATGGATTTTCTGTCCCCTTATCACAGTTGCTCTTGACTCTCAGTGGGTCTTGGAGGAGATAGATCTCTCAAAGAGGAATTAGGCACCCACAGATGATCCAAGGAGCAGAGCATGGAAACTGGGACAGGACTCATTTATATGTCTACTCTGGGCAGGAGAATAGAATGAGAATCTAACTGAAGAGCAAGGCATTCCCCACACATGCTAAAAGCAGAAGCTTGAAAATGCTGTCCTCATATATAGTTTTCCATAATTGGTAGAACTTTCAGAATAGGACCCATTCTTCTGCTTACTGCCAAGTGCCAACCCAGAGTTCCTCAGTCTTAGTCTTCAACATGGCCCTGCACTGACAAGATCCCAAGAGCAGCTTTGAAAAAATGAAAAACAACATTAGATTTGATATTGTTTATTGGTAGTAAAGCAATGAGAAATGGCAGATACGGGAAGAGTCATCTTACTTTTATTTTTATATATCTTCTAAGATAAATTTAAATGGAAATTCAA
This sequence comes from Pedetes capensis, assembly GCA_007922755.1. Classification (NCBI taxonomy): domain Eukaryota; kingdom Metazoa; phylum Chordata; class Mammalia; order Rodentia; family Pedetidae; genus Pedetes; species Pedetes capensis. The sequence continues at coordinate 130,743 of VMDO01002368.1, read as the reverse complement.
AACACTTGAAATGTTTTTCTTTGTAAATTTGTAGGATATAAAACCCTACAGGATTTGCTTATCTTGTTCTACTGCTCAAATTCTTCTTGCTGGGAATTTAGAACATCAATTATGTTGCAACAGTTTCGGTGAAATTGCTATCTTTTCCCCCAAGTTTGATAAATGTCTGGCTCAGAAGTCTCTGGAATAGCATGAAGATAATGGGAATCTAGTCATTTTTCACTTTTTCTGGCACCAGGGCCAAAGTTGAGAGTAAGAGACTAAGTTTCTCTCATTGTCTGACTTTGGGGCTCTATATAAAGGAGTGGCCATAAAGTGAGAATATCAATAAACAGTTCAGGAACAAAATAGTACTATCTTTCCTGGCTTCTCTACCAAATGTTGAGTATTCCAGATGTTAAGAAAAGCATGTGGAATAAAATTAGCACTATTACTTAAATACTGAAATCTTTGAGTTGTCAAGGAGAGATACTGTTAAATAGTGATGTGATGGAGGAGGAGGCAATGAATGACTGCTGTCACCCAGAATGCACTCAGCATCCACAGGCTAAGACCTGAGTCTCACAAGTTGAGTTTGGTTATTTGCTTTAGTGACATTTTGTCTGTTGGAAAGAGAATCTACTTGAATCATGCTCTGGTTCATCTGAAATGTCTGTATTATAAAAAGCGTCTAGTCACTATAGTGGTTAGAAAATTCCATCTTATAATTTTTTAAAATATTTGTTGGCAGCTGGCAGAAAAAAATGAATTCTAGCTCTGACTGGAGTTAAATCATGTTAAAAATTTATGTCATTCCTTTCTCTATATTTCTGAATATAACTGAGTCAAGAGAAAGGGAAATCCTCCATTTCAGATAGATATTTTTTTTGTGGAGATTTCCCAGAGCAATTTATTCTTCTATTTTGCCTTTCTGCCCTCATATAAAAATCCAAAGCGATGAATTTTTAAATCTACAGCTATTTTTTGGTGACATATAGAGGAAAGTTCATAAATAGATGGGCAAACCATGCTTATTTCTTTAAAATTTTTGTTCTTTGCATTATCCTGTCTTTATGGTACAGTTGCTTGTCCTAGATAGTGACTGAACTATATTGATATTTGCTGCTCATGTACATGATTGAGCTTATTTTTGCCAGGGAGTTAAGAGTAAGGACTGACTGATTATGGTTCATAACAGCTTAGGTGAGTGGCTCTCAAGGCAGAAGGACATTACCTATATTTTAGGAGAGAGTTCTGATGGACTCTGCTTTTTGGAAAGAAACTGGATTTGGGGGGAGGATGCCAGACTTCTGCAAAGCCACTGATCACACACAACCTTGGATGTTTATGCAGATGAAAGAAACCAAGGCTTCCAAGGCAGTCCATTCCTTGGAGAACCCTATCCCCTTCTCCTGTCCAAAAATGAACAGCAGTAGGTGATTATAGCCACCCTAAAGCCTCCTGGCTTTTAGTCTTTGAATTAGGTGCAGTAATGGTTCTTATAGAGTCTTTTTAAAGATGTTGTCTTGAAAAACTTAATTTCAATGAGTCTTCACTGCAATATTAATCCATAGCTCTTTCAAAAGAAGAAGACTGCATCTCCAATTGTGTTTCTGTCATGCAGGATGACCGAGACTTTGGATGAAGACACTATATGCTAATATTCTGAACTGAAGATGATGCAGGAAAAGAACGATGTCCTGTGATGGCACCTAATGGAGTGTCTCAACTAAATTTTAACAGAATAAGTGTTTAGAATTAAGATTTTCAGGGACACAACACAAAGAAGGAAGGGTGTTAATACTGGATCTTCTTTTTGGAGAGATTCATTTGTTATAATGGTGGCTATTATTTCCTTATCCAAGTTTTTCTCTCTTCAACTCTTAGGGTCCCTTCATTTCCCCTACATACCCAGGAGCTCTAAATACAGACTCACACATCTCCTGGACTGAACATACATAACTCTTTTTAAAACTTCCTGGAGGTCCCCAAATGAATCAAATGAAATGAAATATTTTTTAAACCATCCTGTCTTTCCTCTGAGCCTGTTGAAGATTCTGTGTTCTCAATCTTGGCTGATGGCGTCGCTATCTGACCACAACCCAGAGACTCAAAGGCAGACATCCTCACGTCCACTATTGCACCTCAGACACCACCATTTTTAGCTTGGCTTCAAAGGGGTCCCCTAACTTCAGCCTTTCCTCTCCATCTTATCTGCCTGTCTGTTATTCCAGATGCTCATTATGTAGCTCCTGGGCAATGCTGCAGCCTCCTTTCTTTCCTGTCCTCCATTAATCCTTCTCCATTCCAGTTACCCTCTAAGGAGAAACCAGAATTATCTCTCTCAAACTCAAATTTGATTCAGTTATTATACTATGTAAATACCTCTTTTCAATTTCCATCAATTACAGCATAAAATCCAAATGACTTTACAATAGCTACCCCCAACCTTCTCTACAGGGAAAATATTCTAAGATTCTTAGACATTCCCTAAACTGCACCTAGTATTGAACATTATATGTAGTAAGTTTTTTCCTACACATACACACATATGATAAAGTTTTATTTATAAATTAGGCACAATAAAAGATGAATAATAAAGAAAAATTAAAACAATATACTGTAATAAAGGTTATGTGAATTGGTTCTAGCTCTTTCAAAATACCCTATTGCACTATACTCACCTTTCCTTTTCTTATAAAGATGTGAGATGATATAATGCCTATGTGATGAGATGAAATGAGGTGAATGACATTGTGATCTCAGCATATGATCCTTTTCTTTTCCTTCTTAAGTGAGAACCTTTACCTTTTATTTAAACTTCATTACAGCTTTCCTTTGACATATCTGAATTTCCAGTATCACTACTCTTGTATTTTGGGGCTGTACTTAAGGAAAATAAAGGTGACTTCAACACAGCACTCTAATACCAGGGCAGTAGATCTAATAACCAAGATGGCTACAAAATGACTAAAGAGTAGGTAATATATACAGTGTAGATACATTGGACAAAATGATAATTCATGCCTCAGGTGGGTCAGAGTGGGATGGGGTGAGATTTCATCATACTACTCAGAATGGCACATGATATAAAACTTCTGAATTGATTAATTTTGGAATTTTTCATTTGATATCATTCGACTGTGGTTGATCATGGATAACTGAAGCCACTGAAAGCAAAACCACAGATGGGACGAAGGATACTATTGTACTTAGAAAACTGTTGTTGTTGTTAGGTGCCATCGAGTCATGTCTTTCCCATATCTACCCTCATAGGGTTTTCAACAGCTGACTGTTTCAGGATTACCTTGGGAGTGGATTGCCACGTCCTTCTCCCATTTTTGCTGGGAATTAAACCTGGGTCCTCAGAGACTGCAGAACGATGCCCTACCAACTGAGCTAAATCCAAGCCACACTTAGAAAACTAGGTTCTTCTGATTCCAACATTCCTGAGTTTTTCTATTGAACTAGCTGACCTCCCTAAATTCTAGCCAGGCTAACCCAGACCTTTGTGATGTACATCCATCTTAAATGTTACCACTTTTGGGAGCCTTTTCCAACTCCCAGTGGAGAATGAGTCACTTCCTCCACTGTAACCAATTACTCTTTTTGTATATTTCTATTCCCATCACATTTATGAATCACATATCCTCTAATTTGATTTATTCTTAATTCTCTCAGTTAAGCATGAATGAGATCAAAGATGAGATAGGGAGCTGAGCCTAGAACAGAGTAGGTAACTAGTAAACACTTCCATAATGTATAGCTAGACATTGTGTCAAATGTGGAATATAATAAAGTACTGTGTGGGATCTGAGTGGGGACTAATAGTTACCTTAGTTTGATTAGGCTCAGTTGATCTAAAATGTTATCATAGGAAGAGGTTTGAAAATGCTAGTCTCTCTCTCTTTTGCCTCTAAAGATCATTAGTGAATGACCCAGCTATTAATGACTTTTTCATTAAAATATATTAGTATCAAATAGCGGGCTAGGTCTTTATGTTAATTATTGTTATATGATCCTATTCATCTCTAATGTTGGCTATTATCATGTTATACTCTTATTCTTTGATGTTGATGATCAGCCTGCTTTGATATTAGATAAAAGTATTTGCTATAATGACATAAATGCTCAATTAGCCCAGACTCAGAAAGTAAATGAAACTCTGAGTAAAAGGAGAGTGAAAAAAGGAAAAAAAATGAGCAAACAATCATTTTATTTTAGATTTTGAAACTTATATTCCACATTACTTAATTATGTTGTTGTTGTTAGGTGCTGTCGAGTCGGTATCCAACTCATAGCGAACCTCATAGGGTTTTCAATGGCTGTTTCGGGATTGCCTTGGGATTGCCAGGTCCTTCTCCCATTTTTGCAGTGCTGGGAATTGAACTTGGGACCTCAGACTCTGCAGAGCAGTGCTCTACCAGCTGAATTAAATCCCAGCCCTTACTTAATTATAGTTGTCTTTATAGATCATCCAAATGAGTGAAAATTTGTTTTTGGATTATAATACTGTTAAAATTACAATATTTATTGAAACCAGTGTACTTTAATGTCTCTATGGAGGCACTGAACCTATATACCAATTTATTAAAGCTTGTTATTAGTACAGGAGAGCAAAACCTGGATCTAGTCAGTCAATTACATGTAGTTGAGAGTTTTATCTCAGATTTCTTTTAATACAAGGCACTGACAACTAATCTTATTCTAGACATTGAGGCTAAAGTGATGAATGAAATGACAAGGACCAACTCTCAGAAAGCTTATATTCTGGTAACAGAAATCAATAATGAAAAACAACTATAAGTAAGAAAATATCAAATAATGATAAATGCTATAAAGACACCAAAACAAGTGTCCATATTAGATTTTTTAGATTGGATAATCAGGTTACTTAGTTTTCACACATTTGTTGAGTGTCCCCTACATGCTAGTATGTATATTAGTATGTGATACATACTAGTAAGTACAAAGACTACTAAGATATAATCCCTTTTTGTAGTATCTTTTAGTCTAGCAGAAGTAAATATGAGTATGGAAACCAACAACCATGCCAGAATGTAATGAATACTATTTTACACCACCTGCTTTTACAAGTCTGCAGGCATACCACTGTGGTGTCTGATCCTGTCAGATCTTGGAAGCTAAGCAGGGTTCAGCCTGGTTAGTACTTGGGTGAGAGACAGCCTGGGAACACCAGGAGCTGTAGGCTTGGGAAAAGGATGTGGCAACCCATTCCCCAAAACAATCAGCCATAGAAAATCCTATGAATAGCAGAGAAGCATGAAAATAGTGTTTTGCCTCTTGTACGTAGGGTCTCTCTATGAGTCGGACACTGATTGACTTGACAGCACCTAACAACAAAAACAACCTTTACAAACCCTTTTCTCTTAGCTATGCTGAACCCCAGAATACAGAGTAAAAGAAGTATAATAACTCCTGGAGATCAGAGAAAATTTTCAAGAAGAAAAGTATGAGCTGAGAATTCAACAATGAATAGCCATTACCAAAGGTAGCAAGGGAAAGTGGTAGAACTAGGTGTTTCAGTAGAAGGAACATCATTTAAGGCACATAGGCAGTGCTCATGAAACGTACGAATGGCTTAGTATTGCTGGAGTGTAGCACGTGATGGTAAACGTAAGTGTGTGCATGTGTGCATGTGCACGCGCTGCGTCATATGTGAACATATGTGGAGAAAGTGGAACAGAAATTAGCCTAGTGATATTGGAAAGACCTGAATGTGGGAAACATGTATGTGGCAAGGTAGGGAATTAAATCTAATTCGTAAAGGTATTTGGAATTTTACTTAAAGTTAAAAACAGGAAAAGAGAGGAATCCAAATGTTATAGGTTTTACATATTGAGAAGATGTCAAAATACTTGGAGTTAAAGTGAAAATGGAAATTATAAAGTATACCAGATTATTTTATATTTTTAATAAAATACTGTCAATTTGCTCTATGGTAACAGTTTTGAAATTTGCTCCTAACTTAACACTACAAAACTTTTTTATTTTTATTTTTTGAGAAGGGGAGAATGTGTCTTACTCTGTTGGAATGGTAGTTTACTCAAACTCTGAGCTAAGTGATCCTTTTGTGTCTGCTCCTGGAGTAGCTGGGGCTACAGCATATGCCATCATTCCCAGCTCATTATTTTATGATCTTTCCTTTTAAAAACTGAGTCTAATTAAAAATTTTAAAAATATTTGTTAAATAGGTTTGTAAAGCTTAAAAGTTTTCTTTAATGTAGGATAAAAGGGAATGTAGAAAATCTTGATTAGATGAATAGTGCTTCAAACTAAATTTTTACCCTTTTGATTTATTTGTCTTAAAGATGCTACTCCTCATTTTTTGATTGTGTTGCTGATTCCTTTCACTTGAAAAGATTAGTATCAGGTAGAATACAATGGGTGCTTTGAATATGCCAAATGGGTAAACTCTGCTCACTTAAATATTGGCTTTCCTGCCTCAGTGCAATATATGCATTGCCCCAAATCCTAGATTTAGGCCAAATTTCACATGAAAAAGAATAGGGATTATGATAAAAATATAACTTGGGCAAACTACTCTAAATCTATGGACCTTTGCAAACAAGAGCTTTGAGAAAAGCAACAATTTTAATGAGATGGAAATACTGTTTAAATACCATGGCAAATTCTAACAAAGAAATGTTGGCGATAATCCTGGCCTTTACTTACACCAAGGTGAAGAGAGCTTGATGGAACTGGTGCTGGGAAGTGCAGAAGCTGCTGTGTTAGGTAGACAAGGTACTGGTTTGGCACAAAATATAGTGATGCAAAAGATAGATTACTTCTGTTTATCATTTTATGTTCATATCTTTTGCCCAAAGACAGGGGAGATTTGCCTTACAAGTAACTTTCAAGGTAAAATAAGTGTCCAAAGTAAAGAAGGTGGACAAAATCAGTATTGCATTTCTTTGATCTTGTTGCTTTCAGGTAGAGCAAGATGCTCCACATTCAACTGTTATAGTCTGGGGGAAAAAACCATCCCTAACTTTTGTGTTATGCTGACGTAATTATTCTATTTACAATTGCTGAAAGGTAGTAGATAGACTGTGTTTGTATACTATTACAAATTTTCCATTTGATTTAACTGAAAATACGTTTAAGAACCATTGCAGGCAAGGATAGAGATGATATGAGTACCTCTGTATATAGCTGTTATATAATATATGCCATGACTCTGGCTCACAACATGCTTGGTAGTTGTTTAGTGAATATTTGATGAGAAAATGAATGAATGAATCAATGACTAGCTAAAGATTCAAGAATCTCTGTAGTCTACAAAGGTGACTCAAGGAAATGTTTGTCCTCAGTGCTGGGTCTCTGAATAACCCAGCTGATGTTTCACATTTCTGACCTCTGGCCTAGAATTCTTCATAGATCTTCCCTGGATTCTCCAAACTCACAAGCTTCCATACCTCATCACATAACCCACTAGTCTCAGACAGTTTTATGTCTTTTCTTGCCTGGCTTGACACTTGACACTCAATTTTCTGCTACTGTAGGCTACAGGTCATGAAGAGACAATGACTTAGCTTGCTGGAGAGAGGCAGATGAGTTGACTGAGTGCAAAGAGCCCTCCAGATTCATAGATGTGTAATTATCTGATGAATTTTCCAGACATTATTATCACTAAGGATGGGAATGTACATCAGCCCCTCTTATACATAAGACCATTCCCATTATGTTGGAATGTCTTTTGTTTGTAATGTTGCATTTGATTTTGATTTGTACCTCATTCTACCCGATTTGAAAAATGATATTTAGGACAGTAAAAAATGAGGAGTGAGAATAAGATCGAGTCTTTCCTTCTGTCTTGCAATCCTAGGGATATGCCTACTTGTTTTTTGCCCTCCTGGCATCAGTTACCATCTAGAGTTACCATGTCTTTATTAAGGCTGTTGTGCAGTGTTCATTTACAAGGAAGGCTTTCCAGGTTTTCCCATGTTACTGAAATCTTGATGCCCTGAATCTCACTCTTTCTTCTGTGAGCTATGGCCAGAGCCTGAAACACACGCAGAGTCCCTTTTCTCTTCTCCACTTCCCAGTCGTGTTCTGTGAACTGATTGTGATTTATAGTTCTGGAGGAAGCCATGTCTGCAGGGTTTTCATTGAGTCCAGCCTGTAATGTTGTTTGTCAAGCTACCATTTACAGCTTGGAAAAGTTTTTTCTAATCTACTTTGCAGAGGCTTGGTGTGTCTCTTTACCTTAATTGCGATCTTGTCATGTGTCTGCATGGGATAACCGTGGGACCTATTGTATTGCTTCTAGCTTTGGGTTTTATACAGTAAAACCAATTTCAACATATGAGCATGGTTAGTAGTAGTAATTTATAATGGAAACAGTTCTTCATGATCTTATTTGTGATCTTTAGGAGAAAAAGGCAATTTGAGACAGGCCTGTTTGCTCACATAGTTATGTCTTAAAGTGGATTTTTAAAAAATGACACACCCATTTCTCTCTCGTTTTTTAATTTCTCCATTTGTTTTCAATAAACTCATGATATTGAGACTATTGTTTTCTAGAACGAGGAGCTGTAAATAGTAGCATGCTATAGACAGTGAATTCTTCCAGTGAAGACAATGTCTTAATCATAATTTGGACTCCAATTCCCAGTACAGAAGCTAGAGTAGAGAAGGGACTTAATATATACTTGAATTCCAGTAGCAGTTACTAAAGGAACTGGGCTTGGAGAAGGTAGGAGAAGAAGTAGGCAGTATCTATGGACCTATCCAAAAATAGATGGAAATCTGTAGGATCAGAGATCAAATAAGAAATCCAGGGTTTGGATATATAGATCAGAGAAAGATGGTGGGTCTCAACCAGAAAGGTAATGAGCAAATGGGAACGACAGGAAATACAAACAGCATCTGCCAGGAAGTAAGTGACCTGCACCTATGTAGTAACAAAGGGGCAGAATAATTTAATTCTGAGAAAGCTTTTCCAGATTTTCTGTAAAGCACAGACCAGTTGTACAGGACTTAAAATTTTGCCTTAATCTCTAAACTGCCCGTATTGCTCCAGTACACTCCCTCCCTTGTATGGCTCTGTTTGATTTAGAGCTCCATTGTGTTTTATATGAATGACTTCAACTGCTTCCTAAATAGCTTCCATCCTATGGCTCCCTTATTCAGTCCATTCTAAAGCCAGGTCCTGCTCATTATTTCATTTTTGGTGCCATAATTATGATACTATGACAATTTTAATATTAATGCTATTTGATTTAAAAATTTGTCATCTTCCTTCATCAAATATTTATTGGTAATTTTCCATCAGATAACTCTGTACTAAATGCTATCCTGAATCAGCATTGGATTCTATTCTCAAGAAATTTACAGTCCGATGAGTATTTCACTTTTGTACACCCATCTCTCCTCATCACTTACTCTCCTTCAGTTGCTGTGGTCTTCTTGCCCTTCCTTGTCTCAGTGGGCATGTTCGTGTCCAGGGTTTTTGTCCTTGAAACTACAATTGCCTAAAAGTTCTTTCTCCTAATTGCTGCACAGCTTTTTGCTTCAGTTCATTCAAGTCTCTGCCATGATGGTCTTCTCTAAACATACTATCTAAACATAACTTCATTACCTCTGCATTTTTTTGCTTTCCTTCTATTTATGATTCTTAACACCTTGATTTACTTACTTGCTTACTGTATATCTTCCCCACAAAAATGTGAATTTCTTGAAGATAGATTTTGCCTATTTTGTTCATCATTGTGTCTTCAGCTCCTAAATGAATGCTTTGCCCATATTGGGTGCTGCATAAACCTTGTTGAATAATGAAGGAGATACAATGTCAAGAACACAGTGCTAAGGAAAGCTAGAGGAAAGAGAAAGTTTATTCCAAGAAGGAGGAGGGGTTTGAAGTTTCTAATAGTGGGAATGTTTTAAAGGATGCAAAGATATAAAGGAAGAGTGTTCTTTCCTCTATTGTCAATTGTTTTGGATTCTGTTACTTTCGGTTGTTTGTTGCTGTTGTTAGGTGCCATCAAGTAAGGTCTGACTCATAACAACCCTATGTATTACAGACTGAAACACTCCTTGATTCTGTGCCATGCATGGGATGTTTTTTCATGTTTAAGCCCATTGCTACAGACACTGTGTCAATGTATCTAGTTGAGAGTCTTCCTTTTTATCATTGACCTGCCACTATCTCAAATATGATGTCCTTCTCAAGGAATTGGTACCTCCTAACAACATGTCCAAAATATGTAAGACACAGTCTAGCCATCTTTTCTTCCAAGGAGTACTCTGGTTGCGCTTCTAGGAATGATCTGTCAGTTTTCTTGGCAGTCCATGGTATATTCACCTATAGCCATATCACTGAGGCATCCGATCACGTCAGATCTCAGAAGCTAAGCAGAGCTGGGCCTGCTAGTACTTGGAAGGAAGACCACCTGGGAACACCAGCTGCTATAGGCTTGGGAGAAGGGCCTGGCAACCAGCTCCCAAAAAACAATTGGCCATTGAAAACCCTATGAATAACAGAGAAGTAGTAATAATACTGTTTCACCTGTTGTACGTAGGGTCATTATGAGTTGGACAACGACTCAATGGCACCTAACAACAACAATAATGGTATAGTCAATATTTTCCTCCAGCACCATAATTCAAAAGCATCAACTCTTCTCCTATCTCCCTTATTCAATGCTCAGCTTTCACAAGCATATGATGTGATTAAAAATACCATAGCATGAGTCAGCCACATCTTTGTCTTCAATGTACCATCTTTATTTTTCAATTCTCTAAAGAGATCTTTTGTCACAGCTTTTCCCAAAACAAGGCATCTTTTGATTTCTTGACTGCTGCTTCCATGGGTATTGATTGTAGAACCAAAAAAAGCAAAATCTTGGACAACCTCAATCTTTTCTCCATTTATCATGAAGTTGTATACTGACCCAGCAGTAATGGATTTTTATTTTTTTAATATTGAGGCACAATCCATACTGACAGCTGTGTTCCTTGATCTTCACCAGCAAATGTTTTAAATCTTCTTCACTTTCAGAATGCAGAGTTGTGTCATATGCATAATGCAGGTTGCTAATGACTCTTCCTCCAATAATGATGCCACATTCTTCTTCATAAAGTTCACCATACCACCTTGTTTCCTTCCCTCCTTCTATTTCTCTCTCTCTCTCTCTCTCTCTCTCTCGCTCTCAACTGAATATACTTTTGTGGAGCTCAAATGGAGGCAAGCATCAAGGTAGCCCTGGTTGCAGGTGATTCATTGCTAACACTAAATATGTCTGCTAGGAGTGCTCACTAAGTCCTGGAACAAATACTACAGAGAAGATCTGTAACATGACTACTTGGTTAGATATTAATACTTGCATCAGAAAATTGGAAAGTTCTTTCTTTCCTAATAATTTTTTAAAGCACACTTTCATTTTCTTCAGGCTGAACAAGTCTTCCCTTAGTATCTGAAATACTTTTCACAGGGAAACTTACTTACTATATTATTATCCCTCAGTTAAAATTCAGTGTAGGTGTTTAACTATTCCTGCTTTTTCTTTTCAGTTATCAGCAGATTGATGAGGGTCATTAGTCTCCATGAGTCATTTTAAAGTTTATTTGCATTTTCCTTGATGAAAGAAAAGTAAAAGAGAATAATTGCAGTTTTCAATGTTCATTGGGATATTCTGAGAGCTTCCTGCAGTAAATTACAGGGATGTGAGGAGCCTAAAGAGGCGTCAGTCATTCCTCATGTGTGATTGCTTAATATCTCATACTCTGTCATTTCTATTACAAACATATGATTTAATATCCTTGAATGAGTTCTTATCCTTATACTCTGTTATCCTCTCTTGCAATGTTTAGTGCCAGAAGCTTTAAATGTGAAAAATAATGTAATTTCTTTCTACATCAAATCCATACAATTTCATGTGCAAATCTTTCTACTTTGTAAGGACTGGCACATGTATTTGTGACTGATTATCCCCCACCCCCAATACTGGTAGATGGGAAATGGCAACAATAGCTCTAATTCTTCAATACTTTGTTATGTAGTGGATAGTTACATAACAATTAAAAGAACACAGGCACCCACAATAAAAAAGAAAACGAACATGTGACTAATTATGTCCTTGTTACTAGCTTTTCAAAGGGACTCTACAAAGCAGTTCACTACAGATTTTCTTTAAATAGTAAGCTCCACTAGTGCATTGAAGACATAATTAGATCTGCCCAAATTGGCACTGTGCAAGAAAATAGTAAACTTGTGTTTTTTGTAGTATATGAGGTGTAAGCAGCAAATATCCATGTGTTCAATCTAGGTGTTGAACACCCAGATGATTGGGAAAACCTGGATATTTGACTAATGTGTTTGAGTAAGAATCTAGAAACCTGGCACAACCTACTTGCAGTCTGGAATCTTTCTAACACAGCAGGTAGATGAAAAAATACACTGAGACTGTATCTTACTAAATTTGATAATGGCATTCCCTTTATGCTATGGGTGGGAAATTTAAGAAATGATTACCTTCTATGAAAAATTTTCAAGTAATATGCATCATTCTCATTAAATAAAAAGGTTGTCTGTTTTCAATGCAATGAACAATTTGCATTTAAATGCCTAAAATAAATACTTGAAAATTAATCTGAAAAGCACGAAGTTATCCAATAATGAAAAAATGAACTACAAATAGTGCTGTTCTCAAGAAGATAGGAAATGAAATGCTAAAACATGCAACCTCAGGCTAGTGAAATCAAAACAAATCAAAACAAAATGTTCCACAGTACCCTAACCTGGAAATAGGAGAGTTTACTTTGACAACCTGATGCTCACCTGAATAAAGTGAGCTGTGTCTAGAAAATGAAACTTTACACTAGCTTAGCCCCTGGATCGGGGCTGGGATTTAGTTCAGTTGGTAGAGCGCTGCGCTGCAGTCTCTGAGGTCCCGAGTTCGATTTGTAGCACCCCAAAAATGGGAGAAGGACCTGGCAATCCACTCTCAGGGCAATCCCAAAACAGCCAGCCATTGAAAACCCTATGAAGGTCGCTATGAGTCCGATACCAAATCGACAGCACCTAACAACAACAACAACAACAAGCCCCTGGATCAGGTTATTGTCTGCAAAATAGTATTTAGAATTCTTGATATAAAGAACATCTAGTGACCTAAGTTCATATAGCCATTCATGATAATTTGTAAAGTGATATCTTTATGAAAAGAGAAGCTAACTTCTTTTAGGTTAAAATGCTTTAAGTATCACTTAATATTTATGGGACCACAGAGAAGCCTTGGACTTTAATGCTTCATTCAGTGGTGGCAAACACATTTGTCAATGTGGAAATAAGTGAGATAATGAGAGGGTGGTTGGTGCCCTGAAGACAGCTCAGGCTTTTAATCAGTCTGGCCTGAGTTGAATCATGGCTCTGGTTTATACATGGTGTTTATCTTGCGCTTCTAATTTAGCTATTTGATAAAATGGTATATGAGGGGGAGGATACTTATATTGCAAAGAGTTTTTGTTTGTTTTTAAAATAAGAAATCAAAGAACCTAATAAAAAAGTTACTTAAATTCTAGCTCCCTTTCAGTGTACAAAACATAAGAAATTAGCACCAGCATTTTTTTTTAAATGTGGATGCACAGCTTTGTACATGTTCTTGAGTTCATAAGTTTCCTCCCCAGAGACCAGGCAGAGAAAGCCCCCTCAAAGGGATTCAGAGATGTCCCTACCCATGGCCCACTCAAGAGATGTAGACATTGTGATAAAAGTTCTACAAGCTATAAGCATTCGTCACTTGTACTTACCAAAAACTACAACAATAAAAAATCCACTTTGTTAGTCAACAGAAATGAGTGTTTGTTGTGAATACATGCCACACACTGTGTACCACTGATCACTTTTGGTTTGATGAATGTGTTTGTGTAGCAAGCTGCCATAATTATCAAGTGTTTGATCATGTTAAGAAAACTAACAAGGATACTTGTTTTCCATTACAAAAGTACAATATCTTCTCAAATGCAACATTTAAAAACATTCCCACAGTTCACCTATACTTGTGTCCCTGTATAACATATACTGCTTTGTTAGGTCCTCATATAAAAGAGCCAATGATCATGGTATTTGCAGGTTTCCAAGAGTTCTCTGTGCTGGACCCAGTTCTAAGTGCTCAATTTATCTAATTTTCATAATAACCTTATTAACTATTATTTAAAACTTTTAAATTTCATTAAATTTTCCCCGTAGTTTTTTATTGTGATAAAATACACACACTAACACCAGGTATGATGGCACATGCCTATAATCTTGGACCTCGGAAGGCAGAGGCAGGAGGATTGCAAGTACCTGGCCAGACTCTTCTACACAGTGAGTTCAAGGCCAGCCCAAGTTATATAACAAAACCCTATCTCAAAAAACAAAACAGCCCACATACAATACAAAATTTTCTCCTTAACCATGTATGTATGTATGTATGTATGTATGTATGTATGTATGCATGTATGTATGGGTTCTTGCGGTTTGAACCCAGGGCCTCACACATGCCAGGCAAGTGATCTATCACTGCACCCCCCGCCCTTTTTTCTTTTTCTTTTTTTTTTTTTTCAATTTTGATATTGTCTTGCTAAGTTGTACATGCTGCCTCCGGCCTCAAGCCTGTGATCCTCATTTCTCAGCCTTCTGAATACCTAGTATTACAGGCATATGGCGTGGCACCTGACTGTTTTCAATCATTTTAAAGTACAGTGCAGTTGTTCTACAAACATCCATAATGTTATGTGACCATTACTACCATGCATCTTCCTCAGTTTTTTCATTTTATAAAACTGAAACACTGTACATATTAAGCAGTTATTCCCCATTCCCCACTTCTTTATGCTCCTGGAAACCACCAATGTAATTTCCCTCCTTGGTCTTTGACTGTACTAAGTATCTCATACTTAACACACTGTAGTTTTCTTTTGTGATTGGGTTATTTCACTTAGCACACTATCAAGCCTCATCTATGTTGTACCCTGTCAGAATTTCCTTCCTTTTTAAAGGTTGAATGGTATTCTGTTGTACATATGACATTTTGCTTATCCATTCACCTGTCAATGGATATTTGTGTTACTTCCATGTTTTAGCCATTGTGAATAATGCTGCTATGAACATGGATATACAAATATTTGTTTAAGATATTGCCATCAATTCCTTTGGGCATATACCTAGAAGAGGACTTGCTGTTTCATTTTGTGATTCTATTTTTAACTTTTTGAGGAATTGCCACACTGTCTCCCACAGAGGTTGTACTATTTCATATTTCTACAACTAGTGCACAGTATCCCAAATTTCCCACGTTCTTACCAATATTCTTTATTTCCTACTGTTTCGATAGTAGCCACATGTTATGGTTTGAACATGAAGTGTTCCTGATGGGCTTTTGGGAAGTGACTGGATCCTGAGGGCTCTGACCTAATCAATGGATTCATAGTATGATGGCATTATTGGGAGATGGTGGGAAGTAGGAAGAGCCTGGTTAGAGGAAGTGGGTCAGTGGGGGCATGCTTTTCAAGAGTATCTTGTCCCTTCCTGCCTGTCTTCTTCTGCTTTCTGGCTGCCAACTTTTCTCCATCACAGACTTTTACTACCATAGTGCTGTGCCTCACCACAGACCAACAGCAATGTAGAAAGCTAACCGTGGAGTGAAACCTCCAAAACCATGAGCCAAAATAGATCTTTATTCCTTTTAACTTTTTCTCTCAGATATTTGTCACAGTGAAGAAAAATCTATCATACCATCCTAATGGCTGTGAATGGTATCTCATAATTTTGAGTTCTACTTCCCTATTAGTGATGTTGAACATCTTTTCATGGGCTTATTGGTCATTTATGTTTCCTCTTTGGAGAAACATCTATCCCAGTCCTACATTTATTTTTGAATCAGGTTGTTTGTTTTGTTGTTGTTGGGGTTTAGGAATTCTGTATATATTCCGATATTAATCCCTTATCAGATATATGATTTTCCTGTATTTCCACCCTTTCTGTGAGTTGCTTTCTTACTCTGTTGATATTGTCTTTGATACACAAAATTTTAAGTTTTTTATGAAGTACCATTTGTCTATTTTTGCTTTTGATGTCGTGTCAGCAGGATAATTGTCAAAGTCAATGTCATGAAGCTTTTCCCCTCTATTTTCTTCTAAGAGTTTTATAGTTTTATGTCTTACATTTAGGTCTTTCATTCATTTTCAGTTAATTTTTGTGTATAGTGTTAGGAAAGGGTACAACTTCATTCTCTTGTTTGTAGACATTTCCACCATTATTGGTTGAAAAGACTGTCTTTTGAATGGTGTGGCCACCCTTATCAATTCTCCTCCTCTTCTGTCTCCTCATCCTCCTTGTCTTCCCCTTTCTTCTTTCCTTTGAGTCAGAGTTTCACTATATTAGTCCAGGCTGGCTTTAAACTTAATACCCTCCCAACTCAGCCTCCTGAATACTGGGATTACAGAAATGCACCACCAGGCCTGGCTCAGCTTTGTTCTTCTTTTTAAAAATTGTTCTTAGTGTCCTTTGAAATTTCAGTGTATTTTGAAATTCCATATGAATTTTAGAATGGACTTTTATATTTCTGCAAGACATGTCTGAGATTTTAATGGATATTACAGCTGATCTGTAAATCACCTTGGGTAGTATTAACATTTCAATAACATTAAATATTCAAAACCATGAATTCAAAAACATGAGATGCAACATGTTAATTTCTTTCCACAATGTTTTATAGTTTTCATGATACAGTTCTTTCACCATCTTAGTAAGTAAATTCCTAAGCACTTTATTCTTTTTTTTTTTCTTTTTTTCCAATAAGGTCTCTCTGTGAAGCCCAGTCTGGCCTCAAACTTGCAAACCTCATGCCTCAGTCTCCCAAGTGCTAGGATTACAGATTGTGCTGCCACAATCAGTTTATTTTATTTGTTTTGATACTATTGGAAAGGGAGTTGTTTTAATAATTTGCTTTTTAGATATTTCATTGTTGTTAGGTGCCATCAAATCATATCTGACTCATCGCCACCCTCCTAGAGTTTTCAATAGCTGATTGTTTGGGGATTGCTTTGAGAGTGGCCTTCTCCCATTTTTGCCACATCTTTCTCCCATTTTTGCCACATCTTTCTCCCATTTTTTCAGTGCTAGGAACTGAACCTGGGTCCTCAGAGAGTGCAGAGAAGCACTCTACCAACTGAGCTAAATCCCAGCCCAAGTTCATTGTTAGTGTATAGAAATACAACTAATTTTTGGGTGTTGACTTTATATCCTGTTATTTGCTGAATTTATTTATTGTTTCATAATTTTTTGTGGCATCTTTAGAGTTTTCTACATATAAGTTAACATTATTTGTGACCTGAGACAATTTTACTTTTTCCTTTTCAATTTGGATGCTTTTATTTCTTTTAATTGCCCAACTGCTCTAGCTGGAACTTCCAGTAAAATGCTGAATGAGAATCACAAAAGTAGGCATCTTTGTCTAGCTCTTCATTTTACAGGAAATACTTTTAGTCTTTCACCACTGAATATGGGGTTGGCTGCGGGTTTTTCACATGTGGCTCTTTTTGGTTGTTGTTGAAGTAGTTTTCTGCTATTCCTAGGTATTCTTTTATGAAAGGCTCTTGAGTTTTGCCAAATGCATTTTCTGCATCTATTGAAAAGATTGTGTGGCTTTTTTCGTTCATTCTGTAAATGTGCTTCTCTCTCTCTCTCTCTCTCTCTCTCTCCTCCCCTCCCCCCTCTCTCTTTCTTTCTTTCTTTGACAGAGTCTCACTATGTAGCCCATTCTGGCCTTGAACCTGTGATCTTCCTGCCTCAGCCCTCTGAGTGCTGGGATTAAGGCATGCACCCCTATGCCCAGCTTTATCTGCAGTTTTCTTGCAATGTCTTTGCCTATGGTAACAAGATAATACTGGCCTTATAAAATCAGAAATTATCTTCTAATCTTCAATATTTTGGAAAAGTTTGAGAAAGATTGGTATTAGTTCTTCTTTAAATGTTTTTAGAATTCACCAATGAAACTATGAGATCTCAAATGTCTCCTTCTTTATTTTTTGGAAGATTTGTGATTGAATGTCCTTGCTAGTTATAGGTCTATTCATATTTAAATTTTGTGCATCTAGGAATTTGTTCAATTTTGTCTAAATTATCCATTTTGTTCATAGTACTCTCTTATAATCTTTTCTATTTTGGTAGAATAATTTATTTCCTCTCTTAGTCCATATAGCTAAAGGTCTGTCAATTTTATTGATCTTCTCAAAGAACCAACTTTTGGTTTCATTGGTTTATTTTTAAATTATTTTCTAATTTCTATTTCATTTATCTATACTCTAGTCTTTATTATTTCCTTCTTGATACTAACTTTGGGTTTAATCTATTGTTTTTTTCCTTGTTCTGAAAATTGTAAAGTTAGATTGTTTATTTGAAGTCATTGTTGTTTTTTTAGTGTGAGCATTATAGATATTAATTTCCTTCCTAGGACTGCTTTTGCTGCATCCTATACTTTTTTATGTGTCACTGGGAGGTTGAACCCAGAGCCTCATACATATTTTGCAAGTGCTCTACCACTGAGTTGCACCCCCTTTTTATTTTTTATTTTGAGACAAGGTCTTGCTAAATTGTGCAGGCTGCTTCTGGCCTTGAATTCACAATCCTCTTGCCTCCACCTTTGGGGTCTCTGGGATTAGAGGCCTTTGCTGCTGCACCCAGTTCCTATAAGTTTTGATAAGTTTTGTTTTGATAGGCCGTGTTTTTGTTTCATTTATCTCTAGGTATTTTTAAACTTTCCTTCTGATTTTTTTTCTTTGAATATTCAAGTTTTAATTCTGTTACTGATTTTTAAACTTCATCCCATAGGGTAAGGAAAAGGTATTTTGTGTAATATCCATCTTTTAAAAGCTACTGAGACTTAATTTGTGAATTGATATATGGTCTCTCTTGGAAAATGTCCCATGTGCAATTGAGAAAAATGTGTGTATTTGTTGTTGGGTTAGAATGTTCTATATTCATCTATTAGATTTAGTTGGTTTATTGTGTTAAATCTTCTGTTTCTTTACTCATCTTCTAACTGATTATTCTATCTGTTATTGAGAGTGTGGTGTTAAAGTCTTCAAGTCTTATTATAAGACTGTTTAACGCTCCCTTTAATTCAGTCAGTTTTTAATAACATTTCAATAGTCAGTTATTAGGTGTAAAATGCTATTAGGTATGCAAATATTAGGTATAGAATATAAATATTAGGTATACAAATGTTTACAATTGTATCTTCTTGCTCTATTAAACCTTTTATTATTATATAATGCCCTTATGTTCATGATTGATAGATGGGAGGGTTGTGACTATGCTTGGCTATGATTTGTCTTGATAAAATTGGAAGGTGTGTTGTGACTGGTGTGAGTTGCCATCACCACATTGCATGCCACGCCCACTCTTGGCTAAATAACCAGATAGTTTGACTTAGTTTTCATGTTTGCCAGGATACATCATTCTGTGTTGCCCAAAGGTGTTGCAATGGTAGACTTAATAAAAGCCTTCTCCAGGATGATTTTTTTTTTTTTTTTGCTTACTGTGATCTTTACCATGGGTAGACATGGATAGAATGAGTACAGCTGGCAGCATGAAGAAATAGGGGAGCAGCAACCAATGGAGTAAAAGTGGCAGTGGCAACAAGTGGCAGCAGTGGTGGCAGGAGCAATAATGGCAAGAAGGCAGCTGGAGAGTTCCAGACAGTGACTGAGGCAGAGATAGCAGGGAGCAGAGGCAGTGGAGATGACAAAGGACAGCACATGTATAGAGGTAAAAGACTGTGAAGAACAGAAGACAAGGGACTATCTTCCTTGTGCTAGCAGAGTTCCAGAGAGCTGCCAAACCATAAGGGTGGAGGGTTATGACATCCATGGACCAAGAGCTATAGTATTAGTCACTGTAAGAGCTGAGGGTCTTAACACCCAAGGCTTGAGAACTGTGACAGCAGGTGGCATGTACTGCTGCTAATACTAGCTATGGTTACAAGCCGAGGATTAACTTAACTGCCATGTACCAGTCCACTGGCAACAAAGCCTAGAGTAATAAGTTTTCATCTTAAATATCTAGAACCATAGAATCTATCCTCTAGAATAGGGGTCCCCAATCCCCATCAACTAGGTACTGCAGACTGGTACCAGGCCATGGCCTGTTAGAAACTGAGCTGCACGGCACAAGGTGAGTGGTGGGTGAGCAAGTGAAGCTTCATCTGTATTTACAGCTATACCTCATTATCTGAATCATCCCCAAACCACTCCCATCACTGGAAAAATTTTCTCCCATGAAACCAGACCCTGGTGCCAAAAAGTTTGGGGACCACTGCTATAGGTCCTGGAGTCATAAGCTTCTAGTACTCTTGACTTGGAGCTATAAGTCTCTGAATTGGCCAACCTTCCTCAAAAGCCTTTGGCATTCAAGGACCCATGTCTGCCAACACTAAAAGAGTTATTCCTCACTTACTTGCAATTTCTGACTAGAGTAAACTGACTCCAACAATCTGGTTGGTAACATTTGGATAGAAAGTGAATCTCATGTCAGTTTATAGTTTATCATATACTTTTTATCCATTCTGTAAAGTTCTATCTCTTGGTTAGAAACTTTGACCTATTTGTGTTCAAAGTAATATGATATGGAAAACTTACTTTTGCCATTTTTCTCTTCATTTTCTACATACATTGTAGCCTTTTTGGTACCTGATTTCCTATATTGTCTTCTTTTGTTTTTAGTTGATTTTTTTGTAGTGAAATGTATACAGTTTTTTCTTATTTCTTCTTGTGTATATTCCATAGCTATTTCCTTTGTTATTACCCCAGAGATGAGATTACATTAACATGTTAATGTCATATCACTCTAATCTGAACTAATATCAACAGAACTTCAATAACAAAAAATTCTACTCCTTTGCATCTCTATTCCCACTCCTTTCAGTTATTGATGTCCAAAAAAACCCTCACTTTTATAGATTGTATTCCAAGGAGAAGAAAAAGAAAATGAAGAGGAGAAAGACCCTTTAAATTCCCTGGAAGTCCCTTCGACTGGAGGAGGAGGGGATTGAACTATAGAAGTAGGTACACTAACAAGGGCTGCCATCTTATTGTCTGAACTTCTTTGATCAGCAGCAGTAATCAGTAATCAGACCCAGATACCTGATATTTGGAAGATAGGATATTTTTGGCCATCTGGTTTCTGCAAGCAGGGTATGGGTGCTCCCAGAACATGGAGACATCTGCCTGACATGGGCTGCATGTGGGAGATGAGTAGCTGCTACTGTGTTAAGAACTGAAATTAACTACAATCTACTGTCCAAGCCTTTCTCTGGGTTGTGAGCATTCATTATATCTCAGAGTAAAATAGTTACATCATATTCTACCTGTTTAATTGTTTCCTAGGTGGGGAGACAGATTCCTGGTGCCTCCTACTCTGTCATGTGCCCTAAATATTCCTTAACAAATGAAAAAACTATGACACAGAGAAGCAATTCCCCAGGTCACATAGCTAAAAAGTGACAGAAATGGAATTTGAACTAATGGTGTCTGGCTCAGGCATGATATCACATTCTTAAGTCCATGCTATAGAGTGAAATAAAGGAAGTAGGTGTATATCATGAAACCTTGGTTTGTCCAACAGAAAACAAATGAGCAAACTAATATAAGTATTAATTTGACTTGTAACTTAGGCATGTTTCTGAAGCTTCAAGTTTACAAATAGCATTTGGAGTGCAATTCTGAATGAGGATGACAGGACCTTCACCTTTGGGTTGTGGGATGGGGAACTGGTCTATAATGGGGCCCCTGGAGGTGAGTAAGGCATATCCAAAGTAATGGCATGCATGTAATACACCTGTGTGCTCAAGGAGAAAAGTAGATGGAAAAGAGTGAGTGTCAGAGGGAGCTCTGGGAAGTTTGTGAGCCAGGTTTACCTGTATATAGTGTGCTCACTTCCAGAACAGTAGGCACTTTTTATTTGCACAGAAATCGAATTATAGGAAATCTCAGAACATATTTAAAATGTTTCTAAGAAAACCTAAAAGGGTCAGAACTATGAACAAATGTACAATTGTAATATATGATCTACATGTAATTCTAAATTTACTCTTCTCATGTTGTATTTGTATGCCACCAATATACTCCAAAGTATATAAAAGTAACTTTAACTTGGGCATGGTGGTACTCATAATCTCAGCTACTTAGGAGGCTTGGGCAGGAGGATCACTTCAGCTCAGGAGGTCAAGACCAGCCTGGATTACATAGTGACTCTGTCTCAAAATAGTGACTTTATTGTAAACTTTTGTAAACATTTCAAAAGCCCATTCTTATTACAATTTGGCCAAAAATTCATTAGATATGCTCTATCTTGGGAAAAAAACATTGCTAGACAAAATTTAGTTCTTTGAATTCTTTTTGACTAGATGTTCAGAAAATAGACAGGTTTTCAAATCAGATTAACCATCTCAAACATAGATGTTAAAAGATAATAAGACATTCTCTAAATCATTTAGTTTGTGTGACTTTTTCCAATACTCTAACTGATTGAACTTCTGTGATATACTGTTAACTTATTATGAAAAGAAGGAAAATATGTGTGCCTTTCTAATTTATTACTTGCTAACTAAAGAAAGAAAAATCCCAAACATCATGTTTGATTTTTTTTAATAATGTATAGTTTTAGAGGACAACATTGGGGAAGAATACCAGCAAATCTTAGCTTTGCAAAATAGTGTACTTATTTATAAATTAGGTCTTTAGAAAACCCATTGTTTTTAAAACACAGTATGTCACTATAGCACAAAAACAGGAAGATTAATAAACCCTTTTCCTATGGAAGTGCACACAGCAGCAGCTTTCTAAGAACGTATATCTGTAGCACTCACTACATTGCTCAAAAGCAAAGGTTCACTTGCAGGAGACTTCTTTTTACTTTGCTAAGTCCAAAGACATTCAAGATTCATAAGATTGGGCCTGATGTGTAACTATGTGGCTGAGTGTTTGCCTAGCATACATGGAGCCCAAAGTTTGATATATAGCAAAACACACACACACACACACACACACACACACACACACAGAGAGAGAGAGAGAGAGAGAGAGAGAGAGAGAGAGAGAGAGGGAATTGACAACATGTACATTTTCTCTACTAAAATACCCTCTAGTTACCAACTGGTTGGGAGTTAGCTCAGTTAGTACAGTGCTGTTCTACACACTCTGAGGACCCAAGTTCAATCCCCAGCATTGCAAAAAGGGAAGAAAGATGTGGCAATCTACTTCTGAAGCAATCCCAAAACAATCAGCCATTGAAAACCCCGTGAGGGTCTCTATGAGTTGGATCCAACTTGATGGCATTTAACAACAACAATGTGGACCTAAAGCCAACTGAGTCTCAGACCTTGGCTAAAATCATTTGTTATAAGTGTAGATAAGGCTAAAAGCCCACTTGTTATCCAAATGAAAACCTTGCAAATGATCTTTTGTCCATCTGTTCCCTACCTTGGGTTTTGTAACAGTAACCATAACATTAGCAATATTCTGCTGAGCACAATTTACAGAAACATGTATACAAATTGGGATAGATTTGTTCCCAGCTCAAAAATGATTTCTCCCTAATAAATGAATGGAAAGACTTGATGATGTCTTGACAACCTCATGCATAAACTGGCCATCTGAAAGCACAGGTAGGAAAAACATCTGCCTTCTTCTCAGATTAAATAGTTGAAATCTTTCAGTTTCCATCTTCATAGTAATAACTTTTTCTCACATTAAATGTTTATTGCAGAACATAACTAATTTCTGTTTATTAGGGTACATAAACCATCTCAAACTGTCTCCTGTCCTTCCTCTATATTCCACCAAGTTTTGCAGAAGTGAGTTGTTCCAGTTCATTCAGGCAGGTTTGCAACAGTGAAGTCTGATAATTTTGGACTGAGCCAGGTCAAAATGGATGTAAATGAATCAAACTTTCAACCAGATGTGATTTGAGTATATAGTGCTATAGTTTTTTG
Organism: Pedetes capensis; assembly: GCA_007922755.1. Lineage (NCBI taxonomy): Eukaryota > Metazoa > Chordata > Mammalia > Rodentia > Pedetidae > Pedetes > Pedetes capensis. The sequence goes on along the minus strand of VMDO01002368.1, from coordinate 106,765 downwards.
CTAATATAAACTGTAGGAGCTTAAAAGGCTCAGAATAATTCAGACTAAAATAACTTGGGATCTTTTTCCACTTTAAAGAGAATTGAGTAATTCTGTGTGGTTGAGGATTGACAGCATAATGGAAACTGCAAACTGCAGGATTTCTCACCAGGTGACTGCACTAGTGTGAAACTCATAATGCACTGTTAGTTGAAAAGAACATGAAGGAGCCTTCTGTTTTCTTATGAGGTGCCATATTCTCATAGTTTTTAGCCAATTATGCCTACCTACTGCTAAATTGAAGTTATTGGAAAATGCTTTCTTCCCTGTAGCCTTTAGCAATAATGAGAGACCTCATAGATACTGATTTTTGTTATAATTTGTTTATTAGCATATGTAAACATAGTTAAAACTACTTTCAAATGTTGCCTTCCATTTATGATGTACCAATAACAAGAGATATTGCTGTGTAATAGCTACTCCTAAATATTTCTATGCATTTCTGATGATTGACTACAGGTTAAACTGGTATGCAAATGCCTTAGTAACCTTTGAAATGTTTATAGTTCAAAGCAACATTCTTTTTTCTAGACATAACTTTTTGTGGGATAAAATGCACAGTATTAAGTGTTACAGAGTTATATTACATAAACTTTATGCACATTTTTGTTCATATGGTTCACTTACCAGAATTAAGAGGCAACTTGAAGCCAGTTTTGTGTGCTCAGGGATGGTAGAAAACACTGACAAAATCAAGCAACCAAAGACAAGGAGAAAACTGTAAAACAATAAGAAAAGAGAAATTTGATAAGAATTTTGCATTACCATTACATGTTGAATAAAACACCAGACCCATTTTGAATAGGAATAGGTTAAATCCTACTTGGCACTTTGAATATCAAAATACAATATGATAGTATAAATGGGGCTCCTTTAAAACTTTATCAATGAAGTAAGTATTGTGCATGTGTGTGTGTGTGTGTGTGTGTGTGAGAGAGAGAGAGAGAGAGAGAGAGAAAGGGAGAGTGAGGAGAGGAGAGGAGAGACAGAGGGTGAGGGCAGGAGATGGAGGAGATGCTATTTAAATGTTCACATTTAAAAACATGTGAATTTCCTGGGATCATGAGTGGGTAATGGGAGAGGGGAACATGAGCAATATACAATGATATGCGTGTATAGAAATGTCATAATGAAACCCATCAAGTTATACATTAAAAATTACCAATAAAAAAGCTGTGAATTTCCCCTACAACTCCTTTTCCAAGGAAGGATCCTAAGAAAGGCCTAGAAAGTAGTTCTTGCTGCACATGCTGCAGCAACTCTTCTTCCAAAGAAGCAGAATCCATCTCATGTTCAGCAGCTTTGGCAAAGTGTCATGTGTTCTAAGTGGTTGTTACTAAGCCATGGTCTCATTGCCAGAGTATAATACTATACCTGGATTTTCACTTGCTACTCTTTTATACCAAGGGTGCTAAAAATGTGTACATGCTTTAAGAGATGTTACCTATGTACAACTTTTTGAAATTGAATTGAATTACAGTAGCAATGTGTAGCATGATATTCCCTCAAAAGATGACATTGGTCAAATGAATGCTAGCACCACAATGTGATAGGTAGGACAGTCAAAGAAAATGGTGGAGGCATGGTTGTTGTTCAATAAGCGAAAAATCATTTTGATGTGGTATTTGAAATTTGAGAATGTTGTAGAAAAATGACAATGGAAGTGCGATTATGCAATAGAACCTCCAACAATTGGATGCATTAGTGATAAATTCGAGACACATGCTGTGTGTGTGATGTGCACAAGCAAAGATCTGGGAGGTCCCACACAGCAACAAGTCCTGCTTCTTCTGCTATGGCAACCACTTTGAGCACCTCTTGTAATTGCAGAAGTCAAACATGACTTGTGTTCAACTTTCCTTATCACTATGTATTAAGTATTATAATGCTAACACAGTTTTTTTTCCCTTTCTTAATTTGTGTATATATTTTTGGCACCCTCTGCATTAATAAGATAAATAGAAAAAGGAAGAAGTAGTTTCCTGTTACCCATGCACTTTCCATTTCCTTGTAGTCAAGCTGCTAGAGAAATGACCTGTAAGCTGTCTACTCAGTTTATTCTCTTTTCTTTCTTTTCTTTACTCTTTTGTTTACTCTTTTCTTTCCTTTTCTCTCTTTTCTTCTCTCTCTCTCTCTCTCTCTCTCTCTTTTCCTTTTGTGGTGCTGGTGTTTGAATCTAGGGCCTCCAACATTCTAGGCAAGTGTTCTATCATTCAGCTACACCCCCAGTCCATTTTATATTTAATTTAATTTTTTTTTATGTTGAGACAGTCTTCCTAACTTGGATGGCCTTGAACTCACTCTGTAGGTAGGTTTTGAACTTGGGATCTTCCTGCCTCAGTCTCTTGAGTAGCTGGAATACATATTCATATTTTAGTGCTAGGGATCAGAAGTTAGGACCAAAACTTTTCTACCAGTCAATCTACAGATACTTTTACTTCCAAAAATATGGAACCTCCAGAATTAAGGTGGGAATTTAGTTCCTAAGGAAAATGTCTAATTCAAGAGAGAAGGCCTTGTTTCAAAGTTGTAGTCACTTATTTTGAAATACAAGATAAAACACCTTATATATTTACCCTAAGCCAAGCATGTCCAACTTGCCTCACACATAGCTACACCCATTCATTTACCTATCATCTGTGGCCATGTTCATGTTACAACTGCAGAGCTAGGTAGTTGCACCACAGCCAGTATGGCTCATAAGACAGAGAAATTTATTGTTTGACCTTTTAGAGAATGACTTTGCTGACTTTTGACTGATACCATCTATTCTTCATTTGTTTATATTTATCCCAACAGAGAACTGGAATGGAAATTCATAATTCCTTATGCTCTGTGTGCTGATAATAGTAACATTCACAGATTTTGTACACAGTGGTCACTGTGCTAAGCCCTACTTACCCGCATTTTCCCACACCTTCACAAAGTTATGGAGTAAAAACATCTTTACTTCTGTTGTATAGGAATGAAAACTGAGAATTAAGAATAATTTGTAACTTCTCCAAGGCTGTGTAGCAGGAAGAGGGTTCAACCACTGTGTAATTAGCCTCCACACAGAATTACTGAATGAGTGTGCATAGATGAGAGTGCTGATAACATTCTTGGCTCAACAAGACTTCTGAGCATACTTCTCTATCTCCACAAACTGAGAGAGAGAAAAATATTTGCTGTTCTACAAAGAAGATATTTCCAAGGGGAAAGAATCCACTAGTGATAAAAAACCTAAGTAATAATGACTCATGATACTTTTGACATATACTTCTAGGCAATCAGGATACTTTGGATTAGTACTTTAAATTGGCCCTGAAGGACTGGAAATTGTAAACTACTGGTCAAAATCCAGTGCGCTAACCTGACCCCCAAACTATCAGTAAAAAAAAAAGAAAAGAAAAGAAAAGAAATTCTAGGATCATTAAGGTGGTTAGAAGGATAATGTGGCATTAAATAAGGACAGTGACAGATGTTTCCTCTCTGATAAATACTGTAATTTGGATATGTCCCTCTGGTTTAGGCTTATCAGAAAACATCAGGAAAAGTAAGCAAGAAATTATTTGGTCATTAAAATACTGTTTTCCTCTGAGAGCATCCCAGTGATAGTTTCATGACCTTTGTGTTTGTGTCTAAAACAGATCTTTTTGCTAGTTCCTTCTTCACTAACATTTGGGGGCTGCTTAATCTTTTTCCTTCATGTCACTATTCTGCCTATTTTCTTCTTTGAACTTATATTACCAAAATGGCTAATCCTGATTGCCATCTTGGTTGGCTTAAGAAATGTTTAGCAGATTAGTGAAACATGCCTCTGGTGTGACTGTGAGGGTGTTTACAGCAATGATTGCATCATGAGGGCTCTAGATTAATCAATGATTTATCCCATTGGATTCATATTTTTAATAGACCATTGGGAGGTGGTAGAACTGTGGAAGGTGGGGGTTGGGTGGAAGAAATAGGTCACGGGGGCATTGCTTTGAAGTCAGATCTTGCCCTGGCCTCTTTCTGGCTGCACTCTCCTTCCTATCTGCCTCAATGTGAGATGCCCTACCACATTCTCCCTGCCATGATGGACTGAAACCTCTGAAACCATGAGCAAAATAAGTCCTTCCTCCTTTTGAGTTGTTTATCAAGTATACTGTCCCTGAGATGAGAAAGCTGACTAACATAATTACCTCCTTTTTTAATGAGAGTAGTTTCTATACAAGCATTCTGTAATTGTTATAGGGGCCCATTTGAAGACTGCAAGTCAATAAATTCTTTTGTTCTGGTTGCCCAAGGAGGTATGGATGGGCAAATGCATTCATTACTTTATTCCTTTAACCTGTTCTTCCACCATTCACTCACTTATCCAGTTAGCAAATAATGACTAAGTATATAATGCCACCCCCAAAGTATACAATGCCACAGTTTGCTGTACTATGGAGGCTTGTGTGTTGCTGTGATGCTGACAGATATGCTACCTGTATTACAGATACCAACAGAGACACTCATGGTGGAAAGGTTTCAGCTGAGCTTCCATGAGCTTCCAGTCTAAGACAGAGTAGGGGGTAGGACCTGGCAGCCAACTCCTCAAACAATAAGCCACTGAAAAACCTATGAGTAGCAGAGAAACAATGTCAGATATAGTGCCAGAAAATGAGCCTCTCAAGTTGGAAGACACTCAAAAGATTACGGAGGGAGAGTTGCCTCCTCAAAGTAGAGTCAACCTTAATGATGGAAATGGAGTGAACCCTCAGGGATCTCCATTTGCTGGTGTGGCATGACTCAAAATGAGGAGAAACAACTGTAAACATCCATTAATATTTGGCACATCAAATATATGTAGTATGAATCTAGGAAAATTAGAAATAATCAAAAGAGAAATGGAGCACATATACATTGACATTCTAGGCATTAGTGAGCTAAAATGGACAGGCATTGGCCATTTTGAATCAGTAAAGAGAAATGGGGTTGCAGTCACCATCAAAAAAGACATCTCAAGACAAGTTCTGAAGTACAATGCTGTCAGTGATAGAATTATATCTATATGCCTACAAGGAAGGCCAGTTAATATGGCTATTATTCAAATTTAAGTACTAACTACTAAAGCCACAAATGAATACAGGGAAGATTTTTACCAGATCCTGCAATTTGAAATACATGGAACATGCAATCTGGATGTACTGATAATTACTGGTGACTGGAATACAAAAGTTAGAAACAAAGAAGAGGGCTCAGTAGTTAGAAAATATGGCCTTGGTGACACATGATGCTGGAGATTGCATGGTAGAATTTTTGTCAGATAAATGACCTCTTCATTGCAAATACATTTTTCTCACCAACATAAATGGTCATGATACACATGGAGGTGTGGGATTTAGCTCAGTTGGTAGAGTGCTGTGCTGCAGTCTCTGAGGTCCCAAGTTCAATTCCCAGCACTGTAAAAATGGGAGAAGGGCCTGGCAATCCACTCCCAAGGCAATCCCAATACAGTCAGCCATTGAAAACCCTATGAGGGTCACTATGAGCCAGATACCGACTCGACGGCACCTAACAACAACAACAACAACAACAACATACACATGGAATTCACCAGGTAGAACATACAGAAACAAAACTGACTACATTTAAGGAAAGACATGATGGAAAAGCTCAATATCTAATGTCAGAACAAGACCAGGTGCTGACTGTAGATCACAGGCAAGTTCAAACTAAAACTGAAGAAAATTAGAACAAGTGTATGAGAGCCAAAGTATGACCTTGAGTATATTTCACTTGAGTTCAGAGACCACCTCAGGAACAGGTTGAATGCATTAGATACTAATGATAGAAGACAAGATGGGTTGTGGAATAACATCAAAACATCATTCACAGGAAAAGCAAAAAGACAGGAAAAAAGGAAAGGACCAAATTATATGTCAAAAGGGACTCTAAAACTTGCCCTTGAATGCTGAGCAGCTAAAGTAAAAGGAAGAGATGATGAAGTTGAGGAACTAAACAGAAGATTTCAAAGAGCAGCTCGAGGAGCCAAAATCAAATATTTTAATGACATGTGCAAAGACCTGGAGACAGAAAACCAAAAGGGAAGAACATGTTCTGTCTTTTTTTTTTTTCCACGCTTAAGGAATTGAAGAAAAAAATTCAAACCTCGAGTGGCAGTAATGAAAGAATGAATCTACAGGGAAAATGTTAAATGATGCAGGGAACATCAAAAGAAGACAGAAGGAATACACAGAGTCATTATACAAAAAAGAATGGGTGGATGACCAATCATTTCAAGACGTTGTATATGATTAGGAACCAATGGCACTGAAGGAAAAAGTGGAAGCTGCCTTGAAGGAATTGGCAAAACAGAAGCCTCCAGGAATTGATAGAATACCAATAGAGATGCTTCAACAAACAGATGCAGCACTGGAAGTGCTAACTTGTTTATGCCAAGAGATTTGGAAAACAACTACCTGACCAACTGACTGGAAGATATTCATATTTGTGCCTATTCCCAAGAAAGGGGATCTAACCAAATGTGGAAACTATCAAATGATATCATTAATGTCACACATGAGCAAAATTTTGGTGAAGATCATTCAAAAGAGACTGCAGCAGTATAGAGACAGGGAACTGTCTAACTGCCAGAAAATCAAGCTGGAATCAGAAGAGGGTGTGGAACCAGGGCCATCATTGCTGATGTCTAATGGATATTAGCCAAAGGCAGAGAATATCAGAAAGGTGTCTATATATGCTTTATTGTCTATACAAAGACATTTGACTGTGTGGATCATAACAAATTATGGATAGCACTGCAAAGAATGGGAATACCAGAGCACTTAATTGTAATAAAGAATATGTACAGGGACCAGGAGGCAGTCATTTGAACAGAACAAGGAAGCAATGTCTGATTTAAAGTCAAGAAAGGTGTGCCTCTGGGCCATATCTTTTCACTGTACCTCTTCAATCTCTATATTGAGCAAATAATTCGACAAGCTGGACGTTATGAAGAGGAACACAGCATTGTGATTGGAGGAGGACTCATTAACAACTTGTGTTATGCAGATGACATAACTCTGCTTGCTGAAACTGAAGAAGATTTGAAACATTCATTGATGAAAATCTTAGAATACAGCTTTCAGTATGACTTGCAACTCAATATCAACAAAACAAAAATCCTTACAACTGGGTCAGTATGCAGCTTCATGACATATGGAGAAACGATTGAGGTTGTCCAAGATTTTGCTTTACTTGTTCTACAATCAACACCCAAGGATGCAGCAGTGAAGAAATCAAAAGACGCATTCCATTGGAAAAAGCTGTTGCAAAGGACTTCTTTAAAGTTTTGAAAAGTAAAGATGTCACGCTGAAGACAAAGTTGTGCCTAACTCATACCATGGTATTTTCAGTTGCATCATATGGTTGTTAAAGCTGGACATTGATTAAGGGAGACAGGAGAATTGATGCTTTCGAATTATGGTGCTGGAGACAAATATTGAATACATCTTGGACTGCCAAAAGAACCAACAGATCTGTCTTAGAAGAATTGTCATCAGAGTGTTCCCTGGAAGGGAAGATGGCTAGATTGTGTCTTATGTATTTTGGACATGCTGTCAGGAGGGACCAATCCCTGGAGAAGGATATCATGTTTGGCAGAGTGGTAGATCAAGCAAAAAATGAAGATCCTCAAATAGATGAATTAACACAGTGTTTGCAACAATAGGCTTAAACATAAATAAGATCGTGTGCCTAGCACAGAATCATGGAGAAAATCAGGAGTGTTTCATTCTGTTGTATATAGGGTTGCTATGAGTTAGACCTGCCTTGATGGCATCTAAAAACAGAAATAACATATAATACCAAGTTGGAGCCCATGGTTATAACAATTAATAAGATAAATTCTTTCCTGTCCTTGATTTTTTCTTTCTTCTTTCTTTCTTTCTTTCTTTCTTTTTTTTTTTTTTTTTGCTTTCACAGAGTTTATATTTTATTGGTCCACTCAGAAAAGTAGACATGTAAAGAGGAAATTAACGTTCTGAGTGATTATTGCAATACCAGGAAAAGTGCAGGAGATCACAGGAACACAGGAGAGGAGGGTGAGGCAGGACTGGCTGCTGAATTTTTGGATTCCAATGTAATGTGAAAATATGGGGCCTTTTCCTAAAAATTATTAAGAATTTGAAGATACTTCACAAGAGAGCATGGAATCAAGTTTAGCACAGTTTTTAATATGAGACTCTGAAGTCACACAGGTTGTATGCCTGTGAATCTGTTCATGGGGTTATGGAAGACTTTCTGAAGAAAATACTGACTATCCTAAGTCCCCTGAATGCTCAGTAGGAGCTAGTAAAGAGAACAGAGGGGAGAAGGAGCACTCTAGCCCATTAGATTCGGTGGGTTGAGGCCAGATGCAGGCACAACATCAGTAGAATTTACTAATTCAAGGATAGGTTGGATTTCGTGAACACCTGCTAGCTAGCTGATTCTGTGATACATGAGACATGCAAAGAAGGCCATTGCTGCAAGTCCTTTTTTTTTCCATAGGAATCATTTCAGTTCAGTTGAAAACACACATTGATTACTTCCTCTGCTCATTGTGAAAGACATTATGCCAAGCACTACCAAGAGACAAAGATAAATTGAGCAGCCCCTACCCTCAGGGTTACAAATCTAGCAAGATGGATAAGGTGTATGTGTTGGATAATAATAAAAGGTAGAGATAGATAAGCAAGAAGAAAAATGCTTTTGAGGCTGATAGCAGCAAGGGTTTTATTCAATTGGGAAAGAAATTTTCCAAAATGGTGGTGCTTGAGATGGTCTGCAAAAGGCAGGTAAGGTTTCACCAAGAGAAGTTTCTAGGGAAACACATTCCAGAAGAAGGATATAGTATGAGAAAGGCAGCAAGCCAGAAAACAAACAAGAGGCTTATAGGCGAGGGTCAGCATCCCGTTTACCAGACAATGGTGAGCCACTGATATTTTCTGAACAGGACTCTAATATCCTTGGAGTTTCTAATGGTAGAAACTTCTCAACATGGCTCCAGACTTCCAGTTCAAGCTGTTGGTTTCACCCGGTGCTTCCAACTCAGTAGCTGTTCTTCCACAAAAGGGAGAGCAAATATTTTGCTTTATTTGTTTTCTGACTTGCTGTCTTCCTCATATTGTACTCTTCTTCTGAAATGTGTTTCTCTAGAAATTCCACTTGTTGAAATCCTACCTTTATAGTAGTGTGGTAGAAATGAGAATGGAATACAGATGCAGACCAGAGGGAGTGGAGTTTGGGAAGGGAGTGTGGTGGCTGGGAAGTCTGAGGCTTCCAGACACAGTCATTTGGGGATGCTCCTCACATGTCAACAGGAAAAACTGACTTTTGGGGAAAAATATAAATCCAGTTTTAGACAACCATGTGGAAATCCGAATCTAAATCTTGGGGTCAGAGTCTTCTTGGAGAAACAGAAGTACTTTTTTTCCCAAAGAAAGTAAATGCATAAATCATGGTATCCTGAGAATAGTGAAGACCAAGCATATAGGGTTCTGGTAAATAAGCATAAATGGTATTTGAGGACCATGTCCTGATGTTGCTGAATGACATGGAGAATAAATAACACATTCTGCCATGAGTTAAATCTTGGTAGCATTGCCAGGGACAGACTTCCTAGCTGGAGAAAGCATTGAATTGACACAGTGAGAGCTCTGAGGTTTGTCTATCGGGCTTCTTGCCACTGAAATGGTACCCTGATGAGACTTGAGTGTGGCTCTGCTGACATCCCTGGTTGTGAAGGTCTTCTGCTTTTCTGTGCATGCTGATGACTGGCCATAACCTAAGTGCATCTCTTGTACAAGTGGGAGAAGTGGCCAGAGTCACTGGACTCAGGGTGTCTTTATCTAGGTCCATAGGCCTCCCAGGAATCTATGCATAGAATTTAGGGTGTCATGAACATGGATGGGGAAAAAATTATGTCTTTATTTTTCATGAACCATGGCAACAAATCACAATGGTAGCGGAAGTACTTACAACTTTGTCACTTCTAAAAATTAGAGATATTTTTATATCTCACTTTGAATTGCACGTAAAACCATAATGGTTTCATTCTGAATAGTGACTTTGCTCCTCATTATTTCAGGATTTTGATAATGATTAGACCCTGTGCTAGAGGCTGATTTTGATGCATTAATAAAGATATACCTTACCATATCACAAATGTGCTTACATATTTCAATAATTCATTTTGACATAAGTTTTACTTTGTAATCACATATATTTTATGCATCTGAAAACATTACCCTGAAAAATGGTTTCTAGGCTTCACTAGACTGCTGAAGTGTCCATGTCTCAGACAAGAAATTAAGATGCTTGTGGTGGAAGACTAGAAAATCAGGGCTAAGAGCTGGAAGATGGCCCATTTTGGCAGCCATCAACAACTTACTCAGGTAAGTTTTGTGATCAGTTTTTAAACTATGGATATTTTTCTTTAATATATTAATACCAAGGTACTATAAGATACACAGTCCTTCAAAATTATTCTATAATAATTATTAGCACTTATTTTACCTGAAACAATCATATTTTATTCCTGAAGAAATTCACTTTGGTCCAAACCTTTTATCTAAGACTTCTTTGCAGGGCACTATTTATTCTAAGATGAGAAGGGAATTTAATAAAAAATAAATGTTACCAGTTTTAAAGCCTCTATGCTTAGTTAAGAAAACTACCATTAAGAAATAATCTGCCAGGTATAATTTGGTAATGCGCCCAGTTTGGAAAAATCATGGGTTCTTGTGGACCAAATGATGTCCCACTTCTAAAACTTGTGCTTCAAGATTCACTTAGCTGGGATTGCAATGATGTGAAAGTAAAGCATTCAGAGAAGCTCTGTTGCTTCTTTGTCAAATGAATTGTGGCACCTGACATTACTGCCATTCATACACACAACTCTAGCCACTCACAGACAATTGTGAATGATGCAGTGTGGAAAGGAGAAATGGAACTAATATTTCATGTGGGTGTCTCAGTGAGCTTAGCTAAGTACAAAGTGGGCTTTGCTGACTGAAGGAGCTGTACATTTCTATCTACAAAGTGTTTGTTGCAAGCATTTTTTGTGGACTTAAGTTTTGCATATTAGAACTGTCCTTGCAAGTCAGATATACTAATTGACAAAGTTTTGAAGAAGAGGATATCTTAAATGCCATAAGTGGAATGGAATTATGGGATAAAAATAAGGAATGCTAATGAGAAGTAGAAATAGAATTTTTTGTGGGGGGGCCTGGGATTTAGCTTCATTGGTAGAGTGCCACACTATACTCTCTGAGGACCCACATTCGATCCCCAGCACCAAAAACACAAGAGAAGGACATGGTAATCCACTCCCAAAGACATCACAAAGCAATCAGCCATTGAAAACCCTATGAGGGTCGCTATGAGTCAGACCTGACCTGACAGCACCTAATACAACACAGAATTTCTTCATAAAACAACTCTTTAGAAACAACCTACAAGGGATATTCAACTCTGCCTGTGATTTTTCATAAATTTTTAAGTATTGCTGTGCTAAAGTATGCCCATCAGTACATTTGATGGAAGATCTTGCAGGTATCTCCTGAATTAGGATGACTGAAATATGCATGCTGGTGTTCGTGACCATAGAGGACTTGATGACCAACATGTACATGCCCCAAGGCCTGGCCACCTGTGAAATCAAAACCTTATCACCAGAATGGAGATCTCGGGCCTATTATTTTCCTTTCTCAAATTTATCTGTCTTTCTAAACTTGGTACTTTGTCAAATGTCCTTTGTAAATAATTTTTTCAAAAGAGAAGTGCAGTCTGCACCTGAAATCTCTTCACAGCACACCCAGCTTCCATTAAAAAGCAATAAAAATTAGAGATGACATTTTGGTATCTTTGACAGTGATGTGGAGTATTTGGTTGAAAATACTGCACAATTCTGCTTTGAGTACAATTAGCCCTAAATATGAATAAAGATCCTCTTCAGTAAAAATGATCACTGAGAAGTTCTAAAAAATGGGGCCATCATCCAATACCTTTTAAAAATGAAAAGTTTCATTTTACATATGGTATTAAGAAGAAATCAGAGGATGTGAGAAATAGCAGCTTCTGCTTGCTTAGTGTGTTTCTGGAAAGGGCTTGAGTATATAAATGAGCTGAAACATGGCAAGAGAGCTCAAAAGCAACTCACAAGGCTTTCCTTAGAAGCAGTCACTGAGTCTGCAAATAGAGGCATAGGGCATGCTCTGCCTAATTTTCATCCTAGGACCAGGGAGTCCATGTGATCAGAAGGGTTTCTGGTTGAATCTTCCTCTCAAGACGGGTTCAGTAAAAAGCAACACCGGCAGACATTCACGCAGTTTCTCTTGGAAACTTCCCAGGGACCAGGTGCTCTTACCACTTTCAGGCAGCACAGACCTGTTATAGACAATTCTACTGTTGGAAAACTATTTTCCTCTGGAGTCAATTCTCCATATCTGGGACCTTACTTACTGGTCCTCCTTCAGGCTCTGAACTATAGAAAATATGTGCTCCCACCACCCTAAAATAGTTCTTCAGACATTTGAAGTTGTTTTTTTTTATCATGACTTCCCCATCAGGCTTCAGATTAAATATACCAAGCCTAGTTTGTTGCCTACTTTGCATATAAAACAATGTCCAGATCTGTCACTCTCCTAGCCACTGTTACTTAAGTTTACCCAGTTTGTTATTAAATCCCTTAAAGTGAGACTCAGACCCACCATAATCCTCCAGTGTAAGCAAAAGATTTGGCATTCAGTCACTAACATAGCTGCACTGTTGATCCTTGCCAAGGAATCCAAGTCCACTTTCCGCTGCCCGCCTATTAGCAGGTTTGGTTTTAGAAAGTACTGTCTCAAGAATATACCAGCACTTATTTTCCTGTACCTTTTCTATGATAGCACAGGGTCTGGAGCAAACCTAGGCAATATCAACCTGGGTACTTGGATCTCCCTATATTTGTCCCTTAAGTAATTACTTTTGCTAAACTGTGTTTGATTTCCTGCTATTTCCTTGAGAAGGAACAAAGAGCATTCAAACAATTTACCATATTTTAAGAGTTTCTGTGTTTCACATTTCATTTGCTCAATGAGGCATCTCATGAGAAACTCTTGTAAATGTTTTATTACAAGAAAAATCTATGTTCTTTCAGAATCAAATCATGATATTTTAGTTTGAGACAATGATCTTATAATATATTCTTCTCCTTGCCTTTGCTACTAGGAAACTTAGAGGTAAATTTGTAAAGGATCTGGGTCATTATCAACATAGGCATACATGTCTATGGATGAACTTCATTCCTATATTTTTTGTAGTCTATGATTTTGTCTTCCCTGTATTACATTAATCACAGGTATTTAGAGATACCATACCAAGCACTGGGAAATCATATGTGGTTTGGGTTCTAATAGGGCTTTCCATTTTGTTTATTTTTAAATTTTATTTTTTATCTATTTATTTATTTTATTTATTTTTTGGCAATGTAGCCCAGGCTGGCCTGAAACTCCCTATGTAAATCAGCTGGCCTCAAACTTGCATTGATCCTTTTACTTCAGCCTCCCATATTCTGGGATTATAGGCATGTGCTACTACCCCCCACGTTAGGCTTTTCCTTTTAGTAGGAAGACAGATCTTTGATTATTTTTACACACACACACACACACACACACACACACACACACAGTTAATAGCTTCAAATCTTTTCTGCATGATACAGGGTATATAGGATATGCTCACATGAATGACTAAGCATGAAAGTGACAAAGATGTGTTTTTGTCTATTACCATTCTTTTTTTGAAATGAGAATGTTAATGGAGCTTAAAGTTGCATTCTTTTTAAAGAACCAAACGATACCACTGGTTTAAATTTAACTTAAAGTAAATTGAAATGAATAGAGTTTGCTGTCTTGGACTTCTGAAAAGCCTTTTTATTTGTCACTTTTAGGTATTATAATGTTAATCTCGATTCATTAAATCTTAGCATAAACTACTAATTCCCTACTCCAAGAACCTCCAAATGTCCTACATTTTGTGTCCAGGATTTTCTTACAATCCCTGTGAAAGGTCTCTGGAGAATTCTTACCAGGTGATATACATTCTACCAAGAGTATGCTTACCCCACTTGAATTTCTCTTCCTCTTCCTCAAGGATATTATAAAACACTTTCAGTGCTTTGCCGAAATCAAGGCATTTTATTTATTCTGTTGTTCTGAAACAGCAAGCTGGTAAACCTATCCAAATAAGAGATTAGCATAATTTAATATTTCTGCTCTTGGCAACTTGTGTTGCTTTCTAGTAATCATAGCTGTTCTTTTATATTTATTATAAATTATTTGCTTAATATTCTATTTGAAATATTTCCAAAAATTATTGAGCTTATCAATGTACAAAGTTGAAGGCCTCCTATTTTACTTTTTTTGATGATTATAATATTTTCCTTTCTCTGATCACTTGGCCCCCACTACATATTTTTCAAGATTTATTAAAGTTTATTAATAAAATTTCTCCAAATTAATTACAAACACTTCAATTCCTCATAAGGTAATGAAAGTAGGCCCAGAAATATCAACTCATTAATAACAGCCAACAGTCTACCCATCTTATGTTTTCATTATCTCTTAATCACATTTAAAAACCCTTTTAGTTTGAAAATCATGCTTTTTGATGGGAAAAAAAGGATCAGGTTAGGATTTGAATAATTCTGATTTCTCCATGTGATTGTGAAAATATTGACCCCTTAAAGTAGGAGTTGGCCTGCAGCGGTAGCCCTGTGGCATCCCATCCCATCAGATCTCGGAAGCTAAGCAGGGTCAGGCCTGGTTAGTACCTGGATGGGAGACCGCCTGGGAACACCAGAAGCTGTAGGCTTGGGAGAAGGACCTGGTAACCCCCTCCCAAAAATCAATCTGCCATTGAAAACTCTATGAACAGCAGAGAAGCACTGACAATAGTGTTTCCCCTATTGTACAGAGGGTCACTATGAGTTGGATACCGACTCGACGGCACCTAACAACAACAATAACAACAAAGTAGGAGTCGGGCTGGGATTTAGCTCAGTTGGTAGAGCTCTGCGCTGCAGTTTCTGAGGTCTTGAGTTCAATTCCCAGCACCACAAAAATGGGAGAAGGGCCTGGCAATCTACTCCCAAGGCAATCCCGATACAGTCACCATTGAAAACCCTATGACGGTCGCGATGAGTCGGATACTGACTCGAGGGCATCGAACGACAACAAAGTAGGAGTATTTCTCTTCTGGCTTGGGGGGGGGTAGGGGGGTGGGTGTTGAGGGTTAAACCCAGGGCCTCGCACTTGCATGCTTTGCAAGTGCTGTACCACTTAAGTGCACCCGCAGACCATTTTTAAAATTTTTGAGACAGGGTCTTGCTAAATTATTCAGACTGCCTCTGCTCTCAAACTTGCAATCCTCCTGCCTCTGCCTCCTGAGTTGCTGGGACTATAGATGTCCACCACCATGCCCAGCCCCAGAGTATTTCTTCTCTATTCTTTTTGTTTGTTTGTTTTTGTTGTTGTTTTTAAGAAAATAAGACTTTTTGGGGATGGGATACTTTGTGATTTATCTGGCTTATTGCCGATCTGAAATTATTCTTAAGGGTTGTCCAGTTTTAAAAAGTGTTCTTAGTTAAAAGAACTTCTATTTTTCCTTCATTTGAAAATACAGAGTGCTAGGCATGGTGGCACACACCTGTAATCCCAGCACTCAGGAAGGTGGAGGCAGGAGAATCAAGAGTTCAAAGCCAGCTTTGGCTACATACTGATACTGAGACTCTTTCAAACAAATTCACCTTCCCCTCAAAAAAAAAAAAAAAAAAAAAAAAACAGGAAACAGAAAAGGCAGGGTAAAAATCTGAATTCTTTGGAGAATTTCAACACAAGCAAGATTGACTTCTTTCTACATTTCTACTTTGTAGTTACTCTTATAGTCTCTGTCTATGCTTTCATATTTCTTATGTTTACTGTTACTTAAAAAATGGTTTTCTAATTTCTAACTATGTTTCTTTATCTATGTGCTTATTCTATCCATGTCAATCTGCTTTTGCAAAGGATTGTAACATCCTTGAGGAAGAGGCTTTGGGGTGGGAAGGTGGAGATTATCCTCCATTGTTGCTCCACCCCTGGGGTATATCACAAGCCTGAGCTTCTTGAATTAACACCATATGGTTCCCCATTAACATGTACAATTTTTTTTCTTGTATTGGTTAAAAAATAAATCTAATTTAAAAATTAAATTGAAATTTCTCCCTCCTTTTTGTAATGGAATGGTTGGGAAGGGGCTTATTAAATAGCACAAGGTCACAGAACACTATCTTTTAAAAGGCCCAAGGTCTGCAACTGAGAATTCCGTCACAGTCAGGATCTTGCCTTTGCAAACTCTGTTTCTGTGTCCTTTCAAGGAAAAATAACTAAGATTGAAAACCAGTATATATTGTTCAGAGATAATTTAAAATGAAAATAATCTTTTCTATTATTGCAAATTCAATGTGTGAAACAGGAGTGCATTCTACTTGATGCTTCATATTCTTGTTATCTTATTGTATTTTATTTTGCTCTGAATAAATGACACCATTGGGAATTACATACTTATTTGTTTATTTGGTTTCCTCTGCTAGTATGTAAACTCCATGAGAGCAGGCAACCTTGTCTTTCTTATTAACCACTTTATTTCCAGTAGCAAGTTCATATTCTGCTATAGGTACTAACCAATTCATTTATCCATGTAACATGTATTATTATTTTTTCCCATGGAAAAAGTTTCTGGTTCATTTGATTAAATAAAAATAAAATAAGCTGGAGAGGAACCATCTTAGACCTGGTGTTTTTTTGCTACTTCTTCAGCCCTCTCCGGGGCCACATATACACATTCAGAAGTCTCCTAGGTAACACAGGAGCTTTTGAACACTTTTCAATAGGTTCTTCACCTGCTCATTGCCTGTCATGCCTGCAGCCTGAAATAGTAACATTTAAAAGTAAAAGCCAAAAGAGGGAGGGAGAAATACAACAAAGACCCACCTATGCTTAAAGGTTTGGGAAAAAATCTCCACCCATCCACTGAAATGACTGTCATAGTGATGTCCATTCAAAATGTGGTGGGGGGCAGCTAGTACCCCAGGCAAGCTGGGGAGTGTGGTTTCTGCAGCCAGGGGAGGTATTCTGCTGGTGCATATTCCTTCTATTGATTTGCCTCAGACAAATAACAAAAATTAGAGATTTAACAGTCATGTTAACATCAGGCAACATGCCTCTCTTAATTTTACCCGACTCTGCTGGACCATTGGCAAGGAAACAGCTCAACCCTTTTGGCCCAGATCTTTGACCACTAACAAGGAAAGACCCCATTCTCGCCCAGACCACCGATGATGAAACAGCTTTCCTGCTCTCTTGCCCAGACCTTCAGTGAGGAAAGAATATTCTCCCCACTGCGATCATCAACAAGGAAAGAACCCACTTTCCGTCTGATCACCAACAAAGGAAGAACTATCTCCTCGTGACCACCAAGACCACCAACACAGGTGTTTGCCCCTGGAAGGCAAAAGCGCCTGAGGATTTTCCTTTCTCCCATCTCTGCTGGCGTCCCGAGGGCCACAGGAGTCCTCACACCCTCACCCGAGGGTCCCAAGTGAATTGTGTTTGGTATCTGTGTGCGCAGCAACTCCGCCTGTCCGAATATCTGGGCTGGATGGGGATGTGGGCGCCCCACAGGCACATGATCTTATTTATGTTTAAGCCCATTATTGCAGACACTGTGTCAATCCATCTGGTGGAGGGATTTCCTCTTTTGCATTGACCTGCCACTCTCCCAAACATGATGTCTTTCTCTAGGGATTAATCTCTCCTGATCTCTCCCTACATATCCAAAATATGTAAGATGCAGTCTGGCCATTCTTGTTTCCAAGGAGCACTCTGGTTGCACTTCTTCTAGGACAGATTTGTTGGTTCTTTTGGCAGTCCGTGGTATATTCAATAGATGTCTCCAGCACCATAATTCAAAAGCATCAATTCTTCTCCTGTCTCTCCCTTGTTCAATGTCCAGCTTTCACAAGCATATGATGTAACTGAAAATACCATGGCATGAGTCAGACATACCTTCGTCTTCATGTGAAATCTTTGCTTTTCAATACTCTAAAGAGATCTTTTGCCACAGCTTTTCCTAGAGCAATGCGTCTTTTGATTTCTTGACTCTTGCTTCCATGGGTGTTGATTATAGAGCCAAGCAAAACAAAATCTTGGACAACCCCAATCTTTTCTCCATTTATTGTGAAGTTGTATACTGGTCCAGTTGTAAGGATTTTTGTTTTGTTGATGTTTAGTCATAACCCATATTGAAGGCTATGATCTTTGATCTTCATCAGTAAATGTTTTAATCCTCTTCACTTTCAGTAAGCAGAGTTGTGTCATCTGCATAACGTGGGTTGTTAATGAGTCTTCCTCCAATCCTGATGCTGCATTCTTCCTCATAAAGTCAGCTTCTCGGATTATTTGCTCAGCATATAAATTGAAGAGATAAGGTGAAAGTACACAGCACTGATGCACACCTTTCTCAACTTTAAACCAGGCAGTGTTTCCTTATCCTATTTGAACAGCTACCTCCTGGTTCATGTACAGATTTCTCATGAGTACAATTAGGTGCTCTGGTATTCCCACTTTCCAAAGTGTTATCCATAATTTATTATGATCCACACAGTCAAATGAGAGAATATCAAACTGATAATCTGTGTTCTAACAAAATAAGTTAATACCAAGTTGGTTAAAAAATTCCCATTTCCACAAAATCTTTACAAATTTTCATTAACATGGATAATAATTATGACAATGAATTAAATGCATTTGCCATCTAAAATCTCTGCTTATAAAACAGGATACTTAAAAACATAATATGTGAAACAATGACCAACAAGATCTGAGGTGCTCAAATTCTTTAGTCTAATCTAGACAAACTCACTTGAAGAAGGTCAATGTAAGAGTTGGATTTGAATGTGTATCATGAAGTACTTAAGGTCAACTCACCATGGTACCTTCACCATACATCATAGGTTTGTGAATTTGGCCTTAGTGCCCAGCCCCTCATTACTCCAGTGCCTGGGGAACTGAGCTTCCTTAAATAAATGAGCAGTAGCAGTGAGAAACTGCTTGGATGAAGTCGATGGAAAGGAGCTTTGGTTAAATTGACCAGGCAGAATATAATTTATCATTAAAATGACCACTAATGATTCTGCTGACCCAGGCTGTTATGCTAATGAACAATCTGTTCAAACACAATGAGAATGGGGCTGCTTCACAGGAACTTGCTAATTATCTCCATGAATGAAATAAAACTTATCTCTAAGGGTGAGGGAGAGACATTTGTAAAATCTATGTGAATATTTCCATTAGAGTTGTCTTCTCAAGAAATTACTATCAATGCTGACAGCATGAAAATTAATCCAGACTAATAGTTTTGATAATATGAATTCATATGGATTAAATTTGCCATGCTTTCTTCTGAAGGGTCTGTTTATGCCTTAAAGTAAGTCATGGGAAAGGTTGAAAACACATATGGAAAGAGTTTGGCAGTAGTTGTTTTACCTGAATAACTTTTCTATAAAAGCATTGTAAATTTATTAGGCAAACAATGATTTAGTCAATGAAATTTCTATGGCTATGGGACAATAATTATTATATTATCTGGAAATGAAAAATAGAAATTCTGAAATACATTTATTTAACTATTATTTTAATTTATATTCATTTCAGTATTATTTTGGGGAACAAATATAAAAAGATAAAAATAGATTTGAGGCTATTTTTGTCCATAAAGCAAAAGCTATTTTAAAGTAATATATTTAAAACTAAAACATCAATTATGAATTTGGTTGTTTTCAACTGATTAGATTCATATGATCAACTTGCTTTAAAGTACTTTTCTTGAAATGTTTTCTGAGAACATTCACATTTCATGGAAAATTTCATTGCAGCTCTTTGTTACACATATGTATAATAAGACCAATCTCATAGACTAAGAGTATTTTACAGTCATCAAAAAGTAAGACCTTGTAACCAAATCAAGCCAGATTATGCTATATGGCTTATGGAGTGCTGCTGATTTCCCCTACCCTCGGTCTACGGAAATAAAGTAATAAAGTGACTAAAACAATAGAAAACAAAATCTTGAGTAGGTAAAGAACTCCTGGTAGTAGACTTTATGATGTAGTATATCGGGGGAAAATAAACCCAGAAGACAGATGTCTCCAGAGAGTAATAACCACAAACTTTGAAACTACTGTCTGCCTGTGTTATTTAGAAGATAAATGATTCTCTAGGGACCAACCTACGATGACACCTCTTGCTCTCAATGACCAAAGTTGAAGGGAAGCTGAAAGCCAGCTTCAGTGTGTAGAGTCAACTAAAGTACTTTATACACCACAGAAGTTGGCAAGAAATGAAAGACATTAGACAACATGTACTTCCTCTTCCTGATTGCAAATATATTTGCAATCAGCTTTAAAACCTGTAGGCACTCGTCTGGGGTCTGGTAAGTAGAGAAAAGGATATGCTTCCACTTGCTGTTGTTATATTGATAAAAATCAAGAATTCTCCCACATAGGGACTTCCTTTGACATTTAAGGTCTAATGCCTGAGAATTTGCAACCAAGAAGTAGACTAACATAAATAATCAGTATATCTAATAATATCTAGCAGAATGATACAACAGAAGGAGGCAAGAAGGGAATTCTGATTCAAGTTGGGAATGTGACAATGCACCTGGAAAATTTTCTACTTAAGGGAAAAGGGACCACCAATTATCGACTGAGCTAAGCCCTCAGATTCAATTACATAAAACTGCCTTTATGGTAGGTCAGAAACTGAATTTCAGCAATTTTACACAATCCAACTTGACATGTTATACTGGCATTATGTTTATCTTTTGATGTGTAAATATGTGTAAATACTTATATATACCTAACACAAAGATATACAAAGTTAATGTATATCTTCTTCCTAGGCTCAAAAAGAATAATTTCTTAAAGACAGGAGGGAAAATGGATTTCCAAGCTATTATTTATGAAACATTTCCTTCCTCTTTAAGGTTAGCCATTTAGTTACTTTCAAACTTGCTTTGAACTGAAGCACACCCTGTAGTTAGGAAGCTCAAGTTGACTATTTTCAGCTTCCTCAACAACTTAGTTTCAGTTATAATGTCATTACATACCAATTGGGTGACTAGACAAAAGGGAAACTTTGTAACTGAGACCACATGGTTTATTCTCATTCCTGAAGTCAGCTACACTTGAGACTGGAATAAACAACAGGTGGTGCTCAAGTTAACAACACAGGTTGACCTTGGTGCTTCAATTTTCTTTTGGCCAACCTATTGTATTTGCACATTTTTTTTTGCAAATATTGCACACACACACACACATACACACACACACAGAAGTAAACAGCTATAGGTATCATCAGTTTATCTGACAGGTAAACTTCAGTAAGTTTTAGAAAAATATCTGCTGATTACAACAATGTTATTGTTGTTGTTAGGGGCTGTCGAGTCAGTATCCAACTCATAGAGACCCTCATAGGGTTTTCAATGGTTGACTACTTCGGGATTGCCTTGGGAGTGGATTGCCAGGTCCTTCTCCCATTTTTGGGGTGCTGGGAATTGAACTTGGGACCTCAGAGACTGCAGCGCAGCACTCTACCAACTGAGCTAAATCCCAGCCCATGCTGATTATAACAATAAGCCCTACTTATTGTAAAAAAACAAGTACACAAATGATATAGAGGTGTATAACTCAGTGAAAATCTTTAGTAATTGTTGTTGTCTGGGCCTTTCCTCTCATAAATTCAAATAATCAATGTCAACAGTTTGGGAGATATAACCTTATTTTCCCCATACTTGTCCTGTGTTCTGCTTTATCTCAACAACACTTTGATTTCTCTAAAGTCTCACCTCCTTTGAGATTCTTTTCTTTACCAGCATAGATTGAAGTGGTATTTCTCTTCTGTATACCTTCAGCATTTTGAGTTTGCACTCAAATGTTAATAATAAACACAGTTCTACAATTCAATATTTCCCAAACCATTTGCCATAGAATGCCAGTACTCAAATGTAATTTTATAAGTATGCTTTAAAGAAACTTTTGCTCCGTCAAATGCACACAGGGAACACTGGATTTGATGATAGTCACTGGATTTCTTTGTTGCAGGACTTCTTTTTCTGGTGGGGTGAAGTATATAACTTTTATTATTTACATAAAATGGGGTTCACAGGAAAGAGGTTAGTTAAATTGAATAGGCTAAACCAGGCATGGTGGAGCATGCCAGTAATCCCAGCCCTTGGGAGGCTGAGGCAGGAGCATTACAAAGAATTCCAGGTTAGCCTGGGCTACAGAGTGAGATCCTGTCTCAAACAATAATAAGAAGTTAATTTAATTAATTAAGTAAGTAAGTAGGCTACAATTAGGAGCTTGTTTATGCCCAAAAGAAATAAGGAAAAGGGCATGGGATTATTAACCAGTTTATGGGAGGCCTTTGTTTGACCAAAGGAGAATGGAGTTGCAGGGGCTATGTTTCATAGAATCAAACTTTGAAATGGGTTGGTTTTCCAAAACCTAGGAGATTCACAGCAACCAATTACAGAAGGTGCCCTATTAACCCAAGCCAACATAAAGAGCCCCCTGTATGTCAATTCCTGGAAGAAAATTGTGAAATGAAGTTGGAAAAAGCCAACTAGATCTTTAATTAATTTTCTCCTTTTTAACTTTAAGTAAGAAGTATGGAAATCTGTGAGTGAAATAAAAGAAGACAGGGTCCATCTCAATAAGGTCTTTTTGTACACTCATCTTGTTGTTGTTGGACATTGAACGAGAGAGACAGAAAAAGAATTGACGCTTTTGAATTGTGGTGCTGGAGATGTCTATTGAATATACCATGGACTGCCAAAAGAACCAACAAATCTGCCCTAGAAGAAATGTAACCAGAGTGCTCCTTGGAAGCAAGAATGGCCAGACTATGTCTTACATATTTTGGACATGTAGTCAGGAGAGATCAATCCCTGGAGAAGGACATCATGTTTGGCAGAGTGGCAGGTCAACGCAAAAGAGGAAAACCCTCCACCAGATGGATTGACACAGTGTCTACAACAATGGGCTTAAACATAAATAAGATCATTTTCCTGGCACAGAATCGGTAAGTGTTTCGATCTGCTTTACATAGGGCCGTTATGAGTCAGACTCGACTCGACGGCACCTAACAACAACAACAACGTACACTCATCTTGGTGTTGGCTCTGATTTCAATTAGAACAGTATCACCTCTCTCCCTGGCCTAAGGGGTATGAGGTCCACTTTCCTAACAGGGCAGTACAAACATTGTTTTTTTTTTTCCTTTTTTTTTTTTTTTTTTGGAAGCTAAAGCAAGGTAAGTCTTCCTGCATCTGTGAGTCTCAATTGGCTTTAACTTAGTACTTATGCCAATGCAGAACATTTTGGGGTACCATGTTCTAATCATTCAGAGAAATTTCAGGATATAGAAATAATGAACATGAAACAGTTAATTATTTCACTAACATCACACAAGTTTGATGAATATTGAAATATACTCAGGATTTATTATAATGTTGGCATTGACTTCCATTGGCTGCTTTCATCAAAGAATAAGTTGCAAGACTTCTGAGATACATTTAACATCTAATGTGAATAGTGAAGGTCTAGGAGAAGACTTTTACTGTGCCATATCTCTGAACTTGGAACAAGGAACACCAAGCTACTCATCTTCTTACGCTATATAAATGACACAATATTTTTAGAAATTGGTGTGAAAACTATTATTCTTGAGAACATACTATGCTCTTCGTTCATTTTGAGATATTTCTAGTGTATAAAATAGTTCTGAAAACATCAAAGTACTCAATGAATACTTGTTGATTGCTGTGTAAATTTGACAGAAAGAAAGAAGACAGGAATGAAAATATATTGAAAGATCAATAGACACCAAAAGCATTCATTATTTTCTCATTGATTTATTTGTTTGTAATTAAATGGAGCTCATGAATGTCTGCTGGCTTGTTGTGCTGTGGGGGCTTGTGTGTTTCTATGATACCAAAATCTATGCCACAGGTATTTTATATATCAGCAAGTTCACCTGTGGTGGACAGCTTCCAGACTAACAGACACTAGAGAGAAGGACCTGGCAGATCACTTCTGAAATAATTGGCCATTGAAAAAATCTTATGATACCAAAGAAGCACTGTCAGATATAGTGCTAGGAAATGAACCCCTCAGGTTGGAAGGTAATCAAAAGAGAACTAGAGAAGAATTTCTTCCTCAAAGTAGAGTCTTCCTTAATAATAGCAATAGAGAAGCCCCTGGGACCTCCACTTGCTGATATAGCATGACTCAAAATGTGAAGAAACAACTGTAAACATCCATTAATAATTGGAATGTAGAATGTATGTATGTAGCACAAATCTAGGAAAATTAGAAATTGTCAAAAGGGAAACGGAGCACCTAAACATCAATGTCCTAGGCATCAGTGAAGTACAATAGACTGATATTGGCCTTTTAAAATCAGATAAGCCTATGGTCTACTATGCAGGGCATGACAACCTAAAGAGAAATGAGGTTGGATTCATCATTTAAAAAGACATCTCAAGATCTGTCCTGAAGTACAATGCTGTCAGTGATAGAATAATATCCATACACATAAAAAGAAGGCCCATTAATATGACTATTATTCAAATCTATTTACTCAGCACTAAGGCCACCAAGAGAGAAGTGGAATATTTTTAAAAGTTTTGCAGTCAGAAAATAATCAAACATGCATTCAGGATGCACTCATACTTACTAGTGACTGGAATGCAAAAGTTAGAAACAAAGATGGCTCAGTAGTTGGAAAATATGGCCTTGATGACAGAAATTATGCTGACGCGTGATACAATTTTGTCAGATCAATGACCTTTTCATTGCAAATACATTTTGTTCATAAATGTAAGTGGTGACTACAAACATGGAATTCACCAGATGGAACATACAGGAACCAAATCGACTATATTTGTGGAAAGAGACAGTGGAAAAGCTTAATATCAAAAGTCAGAACAAGACCAGGTGCTGATTGTGGATCAGACCATCACTGCTCATATGCAGGTTCAAACTGAAACTGAAGAAAATTAGAATAACTATATGAGAAAATTAGAATAAGTATATGAGAGCCAAGGTATGACCTACAGTATATACTACCTGAGTTCAGACATCATCTGAAGAAGATATTTGATGTATTAGACACTAATGATTAAAGACAAGACAAGTTGTGGCATGACATCAAAGACATCATTCATGAGGAGAGCAGAAGCTTATTAAAAAGACAGGAAAAAAAGAAAGACCAAATTACATGTCAAAAGAGATTCTGAAACTTACCCTTGAATGTTGAGCAGCTAAAGTAAAAGAAAGCCAAGAAGAAGTTACAAAACTAAACAGAAAATTTCAAAGTATAGCTCAAGAAGATAAAATCACATATAATGACATGGGTAAAGAGCTGGAGATAAAACACTCAAGGGAAAAAATGCTCAGTTTTTCTCAAGCTTCAAAAGTTGAAGAAAAAATTAGAGCCTCAAGTGGTAATAGCAAAGTATTATACAGGGAAAATATTAAACAACACAGGAAATACCAAAAGAAGATGGAAGGCATACACAGAGTCATTATAAAAAAAAGAATTGATCATCAAAGGTTGCATATATGATGAGGAATCAATAGTACTAAAGGAAGAAGTGGAAGCTGCCTTGAAGGCATTAGTGAAACACAAGAATCTTGGAATTGATGGAATACCAACAGAGATGTTTCAATTAACAGATGCAGCAGGGGAGGTGTTAACCTGTTTATGCTAAGAGTTTTGGGAAACAGCTACCCGGCAAATTGACTGGAAGAGACCCATAGTTGTGCCTATTCCCAAGAAAGGGGATCTAACTGCATGCAGAAATTATCAAGCGATATCATGCAGGAACAAGTAAAATTTTGCTAAAGATCACAATAGTGACTGTAACAGTATATTAACAGGGAACTGCTGGAAAAGCAAACAGAATTCAGAAGAGGGCATCAAAACCAGGGATATCATTGTTGATGTCAGCTGTATATTGGCCCAAATCAGTAAACACCAAAAAGATGTCTGTTTTATTGACTATGCAAAGGCATCTGACAATGTGGATCACAACAAATTATGGGTACTATGGCGAAGAATGAGAATACCAGAACATTTAATTGTATTCATGAAAAACCTGCACATGGACCATGAGATAGTCATTTGAACAAAATAAGGAAACACTACTTGGGTTAAGGCAGAAAAGGTGTGCATCAGGGCTGTATCCTTTCACCATACTTCTTCAACATCTATGCTGGAAAAATAATCTGTGAACTGGACATTATGAAGAAGAACATGGCATCATGATTGGAGGAAGATCCTTTAACAACCTGTGTTATGCATATGACACAACTCTGCTTGCCGTAAGTGAAGAGGATTTGAAACATCTACTGATGAAAATCAAAGAATGCAGCCTTAAGTATGGATTGCATCTCAATATCAAGAAAACAAAATTCCATACAACTGGCTAAGTAAGCAACTGCATGATAAATGGTAAAAAGATAAAGGTTGCCAAGATTTTGCTTTCCTTGGTTCTACAGCCAACCCCAAGTAGCAGTCAAGAAATGAAGACATATTGCACTGGAAAAAACTGTTGCAAAAGACCTCTTTAAACTATTGAAAAGTACAGGTAACACATTGAATATGAAGTTCTGCCTAACTGATGCAATGATATTTTCAGTCCCATCATATGGTTGTGCAAGCTGAATATTGAATAAGAGAGACAGAAGAATTGATACTTTTTTTTTGAGGTACTTAGGGGTTGAACCCAGGGCCTCACACTTGCATGCTTTGCAATTTCAGTACCACTGATCTGCACCTCTTCCACCCTCCCCTTGCTCTTTTACTTTTTCTTTTGAGACAGTGTCTTGCTAAATTTCACAGGCTGCCTCAGGTCTTGAACTTTCAATCCTTCTAACTCTGCCTCCTGAGTCACTGGGATTACAGGCGTGCATCACTGCTCCTAGCTAGAATTGATTTCTTTTTTTTTTTTTTTTTTTGGATTATGTTGATGGAGATGGGTACTGAATATAACATGGACTGCCAATAGAACCAATAAATCCATCCCAAAATAAGTGGAACCAGAATGCTCCTTGGAAGCAAGGATGGCTAGACTGCATCTTACATATTTTAGATGTATTATTAGGAGGGTCCAATCCTTAGAAAAGGAAATCATGCTTGGGAGAGTAGTGGGTCAATGAAAAAAAGGAAGACCTCAACTAGATGGATTGACACAGTGTCTGCAAAAAATGGGCTTAAACATAAAAAAGATTGAGTCAGGGAGTGTTTTGTTCTGTTGTACATAAGGTTGCTATGAGTTGGACTTGATTTGATGGCACCTAACAACAAAAACAATAATTAAACAGAGATATATATTTTGTTTTAGATGTACAACTTGAAATTACACACTACCTTCATCTTTCATGATACTGGTAAGTCATTACAGAAGAAGGGTCTGAGGGCTACAAGAACTTGAAAAAAGTTTTGCTAAAATTTGTATGAGATAAGAAACGTTTCTATACTAAAGAGGGTTATCAAAAAGCAGACAGAGGGAGAATATAACCCTAACAGCAATACCATCACATTTATGGCCATCCATTCCCTATGTATGAATAGAGTCTAATGGAAAACTTCCTAACTGTGGGCCTTCTTTGTTATAGATCTGTCAATGCTCAAATTACACTCCATTTAATAAAATGCACAATAGAAGCAAATATCTTAAGAATATCTTTGTTGTTGTATATCTTTCTCTGACTTCTATAAGGCCCAAGTCAAATCTCATTCCTTGATTTCTCCAATTCCCTCCAAAAACAAGAAGTCATCAAGGCATAATTGAGGTTGTTTATTAAAATCAGCTCTTGGTAGTCCATGCCAATCATTTGTGTGAATTATTGAGTTACAGAGGGAGTGCCAGACTTGCAAGCACAGTCTGTTGGTGCAAATTCTTCTTGAAACATTCTTTCTGTCCTGTTGTGCCTACATCTCCTTCTCAAGATTCAGTCTTGAATTTCAAAATGAAAACAGTTGATTTTCTGTTTTCCTGATAAAAGTTAACTTTAGTATAAATATTTGAGTGTCATAGCAAATTTAAAGAGACGCTACTTTTCAAAATATTGTTTTCCTTTTTATAATGAGAAGACAAAACAAAATTTTGAATTCTATGTTAATTGGGAATATTTGACTTATATTCATAAATACCCCTAATCTAATGAAGAAGTAAAATAATATATTTATGAGATAAGAAGAAGAAATTCAAGTAAGACTGGGGGTAATATTTCAAAGTAGTACAAAAGTATCCTACAGTTGATGTTAGAATTTCATAAGAAGGGTGCTCTGATGGAAGAAGGCCTTCTCACTGAGCTGGACAACTGAACTACCTCAGCCTTGCCCCAGCTAAATCTGAATCTGTATAAGTTATTCTATGGTATTCCATGTGTAAGTGTGCTATAGACTCTATCATATATAGACAAAGCTGTTTGTTACTCTGTTTTACGTAAAGGATGCTGTTAGATGCTGCTAGCTGTCAATCAGTAATATTCCACTGTGTTGTTGTTGTTAGGTGCCATCGAGTCGGTATCTGACTCATAGCGACCCTCATAGGGTTTTCAATGGCTGACTATTTCGGGATTGCCTTGGGAGTGGATTGCCAGGTCCTTCTCCCATTTTTGCGGTGCTGGGAATTGAACTCAGGGCCTCAGAGACTGCAGTGCAGCGCTGTACCAACTGAGCTAAATCCATTGTATTTAACACAATTTGAGCCCTTCATGAAAATTTAAATAATATCTAAACCTAGTAATGGGAGAAGGATGTGGCAACCCACTCCTGAAGCAACCCCGAAACAATCAGCCATTGAAAACCCTATAAGGGTCGCTATGAGTTGGATATGACTCAATGGCACCTAACAGCAACAACAAACCTAGTAAATTATATCTCAATAGTAGTCTGATAGTTGATGTTGGCTTTAAAAATAAAATAAAAGACCCTCTAATGTTTAATAACTGTGGAGATTATGGGGCCACTTTTCTCCAGTAAGTTGTTTGATGATTGGGGTTGGATCATTGTATAAAAATAAAAATGTCTACTCTGACTACAAATTTCATATCCCCAACCAGCCAGAAAGTTACATGATGAAATATTGAGAAAATGGATTCTAGGAAAGAAAAAAAAAACAAAACAGAAAAGGTATAGTCACTTTTCATGGGTTGCTGTAGTTCCATTTTTAAAGTCATCATAAGGACTGAATTAACAAATACTAAATTATTAGTCCTAGGGAAAATACACAGCTAGACCCCTGAGAGCTTTTGGTCACCAGTTTCATCAACTGATCAATGCATAACCTTGTCTTATGTGTGTTTCTATTTAGTGACTCCTTATTTAATGTATTTATTGATTCCTTAACATTGACTTTATAGCCAACAGCAAATAATATAACTTTTGCCTGAAAGAAAATTATCTAAACCTCATATTTTCTCCATGAAGAACATCACAGCTGCTTTGTGCTTGGGAACATTATATAGCACTTTAGCACTGCCATTGGGGACCATTTTAAATAGTGAAATTATCAACAAAAAGCACAAAAAGGAGAAAAACAAGACAGTGAGTAGGCCCTGAAAGGGACATATTTGCAATATGAGAGCTGAAACAAAAAGGGTGTCATCTTGTTGAAACTCAGGCGAGAACCTGTGCATTAGGAAACTAAAATTTTTTTACTACTCTAAATACAAATATTTGCTTTTGTCTCCAGATGTTAATTTTCTTGATTTAATAGATTTGTAAACATGGAATCCATGAATAATGACAATCAAATATATATTATTTGCATATAAATTTCATAATATGTAAATATCTAAAATACTATAATTTTCTTTATTAAAAAAGCAAATGATGGTTTTAATAATATCAATTCATGGAAAACATGAGCTTAAAATAATACTCCCCTATAAATGCAGACAAAGTGAAATAAATATTTATAGTTCAGATGAAAATACTGTCGTTCTGTACTTCACTGCATTTTCACTGGATAGAAGTGGTTTGTTTTGGAACCAACAAGTAAACAAGAGTTACAACATAGAAAACTATGGAGCCTTCAGGAACATGAGAGCAATGAGGCTTATTCCTACTATTGATTAATTCCTACTATTGATTAATACAAGTATATAATTGCAAGACTCACCAAGAGGAGTAAAATGAGGAATTTAGAGTCACCAAGAGGAGACAAATGAGCAATTCCTAGTGTTTCACAGTTTACATTTAAAAGTCTATCAGGACTTCCAGTTTAAGATGGGGGTTTAAAGGCAGCCTCCATGTGATGTGGTAAAACAAAGAGTTAGAATAGGAAGGAGTTGACTCCTTTACAAAGAAAGAAGTTCTGGAAAATCATAGGAAGTACAGAGGAGATGTAAGATGATCCTGGGTTGCAGAACAGAGCTGACCAGTGAGAGGTACTGATGAGGACACATCTCTACCTATTGCTTCCCATGGGAGAGGGGAAATGAAGCCCTCATCCAAAGAGGTAAGCCAGATAGCCCTGGTCCTCAGACTGACAGTCCCACAGGACAAGCCCACAGTCCTTGAAGCCCTTGATGAGACAGTGACTCTCCCTGACTGGGGGGTTCAACACTAAGGAAGTGACCCTCTTACACTCCATGTCTCACAGGGCTCTGACGCAGTGCTATCTTAAGAGAAAACATATTATATGTGACTGAGCTACCCAAGGGGGCCTGAAAACAAATAATCATCACCCATGGAGAGCCTTGGGGTGGTCTACAACAATCCCAGCATGCTACACAGTGGCAGCAGCCAGTTACAGTGAGGGATGAGATGAGACACTGACATACTGACAGGTTCAGGCAGCCGGAGACTTGGGAACATTGCTCAGAATTAAGCCCCACCACCTGGAGACAGCAAATGACTCCATTTCCTGAGGAGAACTAAAGAAACTGTCAACTCTGAGCCATGGTCAGATTAAAAGACTCCATCCTCAACCGACCACCACCTCCACCTAACAGACTCCAATATTAGGGGCCACTTAAAGAAGAGACTCCCAATACTACTTCTTGTTTCTCCTTTTCCTCTTCCTCTCCTTTTCCTCTTCCTCCTTCTCCTCCTCCTCCCCTTCCTTCCTTCCTTCCTTCCTTCCTTCCTTCCTTCCTTCCTTCCTTTCCTCTTCCTCCTCCTCCTCCTCCTCCTCCTCTACCTTCTTCTCCTCCTCCTCCTCCTCCTCCTGTGCTGGGGGATTAAAGACTCTGCATAGGGTAAGTTCTCTGTCCCTGCACAGTAGCCCCAGCCTTTTTCTTATTTTTGCTTGGAGATGGGATCATACTGAATTGTACAGGCTGCCTCTAGCCTGGGGCTCAAGGTCCTTTGACCTAAGTTCCCAAAGATGCTGGGATTGCAGTGGGGCATATCAGTGTTTGGTGCTCATCCTCCCTCTCCCGCCCCCCCTCTCTTTTCTGTCCTCTCTTTTCATTGTTAATTTTCATTTCCTCGTTTCTCTTTTTTCTTATGTAATTTATTACCATTTTTTTCTTTTAAAATTTAAAAAAAATATTTTTTGGCCTGTGTATCTCCCTTTTTCTTTTTATACTTAAAATTGCTTCCTACTGCTCTGTTCATTCTTACCTAATTCTGTTTATTTTCTTCCCTATTAGGCAACCATCTTTTAAATTTTTGCTCCTTCACCCCCTTCTAACACTAACTTCTTTTCTAGATCTTTTTTTCCTTTCTTTTACTTCCCTCTTGAGGCATCCATCTGTCTCCCCTTTCTCTGTCCCTCTTCTTACTTCAGGCTAATACTATTAATACCTTCACCATAAATATTTTATAACTTCATAGATTACTCTATATTATTATTGCAGTTCTTTGTTCTATGGTTATTAGTGGTGTCAGCAGTTGGCTTTAAGTGATTTTAAGTATATTTCTATATGTGGTTCAGTCAGGTATTGTACCTGTTATAGTGATTTGTCTTCCTCTCTGAGAGGGGCACTGGAGACTGTGATCTCAAGAGAAAACCACTCACTAAGAAGACCCTCAAATAAAATGGGATGTACAAATCACAAACAAGAAACATGAACAAGCAAGGCAGTGCATCTTCTCCTAATGACTATAATTCTTTAACCACTGAATTCAAATATTTTGAAATAGTAGAAATTTAAGGCAAAGAATTTAAAAGTCTACTTGTGAAAATGATCAATGACTTCAAAGAGAACACAAATAGGGAAATGAATGAAGTAAGGAAATCTATACAGAAACTAGGTCAGAAAGTTGCTAATATAGAACACAAAATTAGCAAAACAGATGAGAAATTCAGCAAGGAAATTAAGATTACAAAAAAACCAGGAATGTTAGAAATGAATAACTCAATAAACCAAATAAAAACACAGTAGATAGCATCACCAGTAGACTAGATGAGGCAGAAGTTGTAATATCAGGGATGGAAGATAAGGTTGAGGAAATATTATATTCAGATACCATCAACAACAAAAAATTTAAAAGAAAAAGACCACAGTCTTTAAGAACATTGGCACATATCAAGAAACCAACCTGCTGGGCATGGTGGCGCGTGCTTGTAATCCCAGCAGCTTGGGAGGCGGAGGCAGGAGAATCACAAGTTCAAGACCAGAGGCAGTTTGAGACCAGAGGCAGTCTGTGTAACTTAGTGAGACCCGGTTTCAAAAAGTAAAAAAAAAAAAAAAAAAAAAAAAAAATGGGCTGGGTGCAGCTCAGTTTTCCACCACTTGCAAAGCATGCAGGCGCGAGGCCCTGGGTTCAACCCCCAGTACCACACACAAAAAAAAAAAAAAGAGAGAAAAGAAACCAAACCTAAGAATCCAGGAGTGGAAGAAGGAGCTGAGATTAAAACCTAAAGGCATAGAGATCTTATTCAGTGAAATAACAGGAGGTAATTTCCCAAATCTGAGAAAAGAAATGGACATCCAACCACAATAGGCATTTAGAACATCAAATAGACATGACCAGAAAAGAACCTCACATGGCACATAATAACTAAAATGCCAAGATTACAGAACAAAGAAACAATATTAAAATCTGTAAGGGAAAAACAACTTACCTACAAAGGAAAATCCATCAGAATTACATCAGACCTCTCAATGCAAACCCTAAAATCTAGAAAAGCATGGAATCATATATTTCAAGCCTTGAAAATAATTGCCAACCATGATTATTATATCCATCAAAGTTATCATTTAAAATTAATGGAGAAATAAAGACATTTCAAGATAAACACACACTAAAGTAATACATGACCACCAAGCCAGCATTGCAGAAGATACTTAAAGGAATCCTACATACACAGGAGGAAAAAAACAGTCTCCATCACAAAAGCACAAGAAAGAATAAATTTTGTGGGAAGAACAGACAAACATAAGAGGACTAGAAAATAATCGCTCATGTCTAACTCAAGGAAATCAGCAAACCCTGAATATAAAAGAGGGAGAAAGAAAAGAACAAATACTACATGACTCAACCATGAAAACACCCAACACAGTTACAAGTACCACCAAACACCTCTCCAAAATAAATCTAAGTATAAATGGTATTAACTCTCCAATGAAAAGACATAGATTAGCAGACTGGGTTAAAAAATAAGACCTAACAATTTGTTGTTTATAAGAAATATATCTCACAGGCAAGACCTGTGAGTTCAACTACAGACTAAAAGCTGTTGTTGTTGTTAGGTGCCACTGAATGGGTCCAGCTCATAGTGACCTTCATAAGGTTTGCAATGGCTGAAAGTAAAAAGGATGGAAATTGACATACCAAGAAACTGCAACCAAAAAAGGGAGGAATAGCCACCTTTATTTTAGACAAAGTAGACTTCAAGATAAAATTAGTCTGAAGAGACAAAGAAGGCTCCTACATATTAATAAAGGGAACAGTCTATCAAGAAAGTATAACAATTGTAAATATATACGCACCGAAATTGGTGCATCCAACTACATTAATAAAAAAGACTATTGGACTTAATAGGACAGATAGATTGAGATATAATAATATTGGGTGACTTCAACACTCTACTCTCACCAGTAGATAGAGCATCCAGACAAAAAAAATCAATAAAGGAAGTTCAGAGTTAAACATTGCAATAGATCAAATGGACTTAATATGCATCTACAGACTATTGCACCCAAAGGCTACAGAATATACATTCTTCTTGGCAGCCTATGGAACTTTCTCTAAAATAGATCACATTTTAGGCCATAAATCAAGTCTTAACAAATATGTTGTTGTTGTTGTTGTTGTTGTTGTTGCTAGGTTCTGTCGAGTCATGTCCCACTCATAGCAACCCTTATAGGGTTTTCAATGGCTGATTGTTTCGGGATTGTCTCAGGAGTGGGTTGCCATATCCTTCTCCCATTTCTGTGGTGCTGGGAATCGAATTTGGGACCGCAGAGACTGCAGAGCAGCTCTCTACCAAGTGAGCTAAATCTCAGCCTTAACAAATATAGAAAAATCAAAATAATTTTATGTATCTTATCAGACCATAAAGGAATAAAACTAGAAATTAACATCAAGAGAAATTATAGAAGCTATACAAATATATAAAATATGGATACCATTGCAAAGAATGGGAATACCAGAGCAATTAATTGAACTGATGAGGAATCTGTACATTGACCAGGAGGCAGTCATTTGAACAGGACATTTGAACTCCCTGGATTAAAGTTGAAAAAGGTGTGCATCAGGGCTGTACATTACACCATACCTCTTCAATTTCTATGCTGGAAAAATAATCCACAAAGTTTGATTTCATGTAGAAGAACATGGCATCATGACTAGAGGAAGTCTTATTAACAACCTGCTTTATGAAGATGTCATAATTCTGCTTGCTGAAAGTGAAGAGGATTTGAAATATTTACTGATGAAGATCAAAGAACACAGCCTTTAGTATGGACTGTGTCTCAACATCAACAAAACAAAAATCCTTACATCTGGCTTGGTAAATAGCTTCATGATAAATGGTGAAAAGATTGAGGTTGTCCAAGATTTTTCTTTACTTAGTTCTACACTCAACACTCATGGAAGCAGCAATGAAGAAATCAACAGATGCATTCCATCAAGAAAAGTTGTTGCGAAAGAGCCCTTTAAAGTGTTGAAAAATAAAGATGTCACCTTGAAGATAAAGGTGTGCCTGACTCATCTCGTGGTATTTTCAGTTGCTTCATATGGTTGTGAAGAATGGACATTGAATAAGGGATAGAGGAGAAAAATTAATGCTTTTGAATTATGGTGCTGGAGACCAATGTTGAATATACCATGGACTGCAAAAAGAACCAACTGATCTGTCCTAGAAGAAGTTCAACCAAAGGGTGTCTTATGTATTTTGGATATGTTTTCAGAAGGGACCAATCTCTGGAGAAGTACATCATGTTTGGGAGAGTGACTTGTTTTTGTTCTTGTTAAGTGCCATTGAGTCAGGTCCAACTTGTAGCAACCCTGTGTACAGCAGCATGAAACACTCCCTGATTCTGTGCTAGGTACATGGGCTTATGTTTAAGCCCATTGTTGCAGACATTGTGTCAATCCATCTAGTTGAATGTCTTCCTCCTTTTGGTTGACCTGCCATTCTCCCAAACATGATGCCCTTCTCAAGGGATTGGTCCCTCCTGACAACATGTCCAAAATATGTAAAACACAGCCTAGTCATTCTTGCTTCCAAGGAGAGTGGCAGGTCAACACTGACAACAAAAAAAGGAAGACCCTCAACTGGATGGACTGACATAGTGACTGCAACAGTGGGATAAAACATAAAAAAGATCATGTGCCTGATGCAGGATCAGGGAGTGCTTTGTTCTGTCACACATAGTGTCACTAAGAGTCAGACCCAACTTGACAACACCTAACAACAACATACAAATATGTGGAGAATGAACAACACACTTTTAAATGATCAATGGGTATATGAAGAAATCATAGAGGAAACTAAAAAATTCTTAGGATCAAATGAAAGTGAAAATACAATTTACCAGAACCTTTCAGATATAACAAAGGCAGTTTTAAGTGGGAAGTTTATAGCTATGAGTGCCTACATTAAAAAATCAGAATGGGCTCAAACAAATAACTTACTCATGCACCTCAAGCTCTTAGAAAAACATAAGCAAAACCCCAAACCAGTAGGTAGAACAAAATAATTAAGAACAAGTCAGAAATTAATGAAATGGAGACTAAAAGTACAATAAAAAGAATTGATGAAACAAACAGCTAGTTCTTTGAAAAGGATAAACAAGATGGACAAACCCTTAGCCAAACAAACCAGAGGAAAGAGAGAAAAGATTCAAATCAAGAAAATAAGGGTTGAAAAAAGGAGCATTACAATTGATACCAATGAAATCCACATAATCATTAGGTAATACTTTGAAAAATTATATTCCAAGAAACTGGCAAATTTAGGTGACATGGATTCATTTCTAGATACATATGACCTGCCAAAATTAAGTCATGAGATATAAACAACCTAAACAGATATATAATAGCAGTGAGATTGAAGCAGTAATAAAGAATTTCCCAACAAAGGAAAGCCCAGAAGTGGAGAGATTCACTGTTGAATTCTATAAGATCTTTATGTAAGAATTAACACCAATGCTTCTTAAACTATTCCATAAAATACAAATGGAAAGAACACTACCACAGTCATTCTATGGAGCCAGTATCACCATGATACCTAACCCAGATAAGGTACACCAAAAAAGGAAAACTACAGACCAATTTCCCTGATGAAACTACATGCAAAAATCCTCAGTAAAATACTTGCAAATTGACTTCAGCAACACATTAAAAAGATTATACACTATGATAAAGTTGGTTTCATTCCAGGCATGCATGGCTGGCTTAATGTATGCAAGACAATAAATATAATACAGCATATAAATAGATTGAGAAATGGAATTCACATGATCCTATCAATAGATGCAGAAAAGGTCTTTGACAATGTTCAACATCCTTTTGTGATAAAACCCTTGAAGATACGAGTTGAAAGAACATGCCTCACCATAACAAAGGCAATATATGAAAACCCTACAGACAGCATCATACTAAAATTGAAAGCATTTCCCCTAAAATCAGAAAAAATATAGGGAAGTCCACTGTCTTCATTGCTATTCAATGTAGTAATTGAACTATTAATTACAGCAACAAGACAAAGTACTTATAAGACTCCACCAGGAAACTCTTGGAGCTGATAAACACTTTCAGTAAAGTAGCAAGGTACAAAATCAACATATATTAACCAGTAGCTTTTCTATATACCAACAATGACCAGGCAGAGAAAGAAACCAGGAAAACAATCCCATTCACAATACCTTCAAAAAATAAAAATACCTAGGAATAAACCTAACCAAAGAGGTGAAAGACCTGTATGATGAAAACTTTAAGACACTAAAGAAAGAAATCAAAAAAGACACCAGAAGGTGGAAAAATCTCCCATGCTCATGGATGAGAAGAATTAGTATTATGAAAATGGCAATATTACCAAAAACAATATACAGACTTACTGCAATCCTCATCAAAATGCCAATGATATTGTTCACAGGAAGAGAGAAAATAATCCTAAAATTCATATGGAAGCAGAAAACTCCCCAAATTGCTAAAGAGATTACAAGAAGAAAGAACAATTCCCAATTTCAAATCACACTATAAAGCCATAGTAACAAAAACTTCGTGGTACTGGCACAAAAACAGACACATAGATGGACATAGTCATTTCATGCCTCTAATCCCAGTGACTCATGAGGTAGAGGCAGGAGGATTGCAGGTTCGGGGCCAGAGGCAGCCTGCATAATTTAGGGAGATAAAAAAATTAAAAATGGGGTGTAGGTGTAGCCCAGTGGTAGAGCACTTACAAAGCATGGCCCTGAGTTCAACCCTCATGTACCACAAAAAAGACATCAACAATAACAACAACAATAGATATGTAGGTCAATGGAACAGAATAGAGAGAATCCAGACATAAATCCATGCAGCTACAGCCACCTGATATTTGACAAAGGCACCAAAAATATAAGTTTGAGATAAGAGAAAAAAAACACCTCTTCAACAATTGGTGCTGGGAGAACTGGATATCCTCATGTAGAAGATTGAAACTAAATCTCTGTCTCTCACCTTGTACAAAATTCAGTTCTAAATGAGTCAAAGGTCATAATATAAATCCCAAAATTTTTAACTGCTAGAGGGAAACAGGGAAAACACTTCAAGACAAAGACATAGTCAAGGCCTTTCTGAATAGGACCCTAATAGTGCAGGAAACAATAGCAAGAACTGACAAATGGGCTTGCATTAAAGAGTTTTTGCAAAGCAGAGGACACAATTACCATAGTGAAATGACATCATACCAATTGGGACAAAATCTTTGCCAGCTATACATCAGACAGAGATTAACATCTGGAATATATAAAGAGCTCAAAAAGTTAAATACCAGAAAAGCAAAGTATCCAGTCAAAAAATGGGCAGAAGAACTGAGCAGAGATTTCTCAAAAGAAGAAATACAAATGGCCAGCAAAACATGAAAAAAATGCCCAACATCTTCAGTCATCAGAGAAATACAAATCAAAACTACAGTGAGGTACCATTTCATCCCAGTCAGAAGCGCTATCATCAACAAAACAAACAACAAATGCTGGAGAGGATGTGAGGAGAAAGGAACTCTGTTACTCTGCTGGTGGGAATGCAGGTTGATGTAGCCACTATGGAAATCAGTCTGGAGTTTCTCCAAAAAACTAAAAATAGAATTACCATATGACCTGGCTATAACACCCTGTGGTACATATTCAAAGGAATATAAGTCAATACACTATGGAGATACCTGCTATTCCATGTTTATTGCAGCATTATTCACAATAGCCAACATATGGAATCAACTTAGGTGTAAATCATCAGATGAATGAATAAGGAAATTGTGGTCTATATACACCTTGGAGTTTCATTGAGCCATAAAGAAGGATAAAATCATGGCATTTTCTGGAAAATTGATAGAATTAGAGATAATCATTTTATGTGAATTAAGCCAGACTCTGAAAGACAAACATCAAGTTTTCTCTCATATGTGGATGTTGTTGTTGTTTTGTTGTTGATAGGTGCCCTCGAGTCTGTGTCCAACTCATAGCGACCCTACGTACAACAGGGGAAACAGCTATTAATGCTTCTCTGCTATTCATAGGGCTTTCAATGGTTGCTTGTTTTTTGGGAGTGGGTTGGTAGTTCTTTCTCCCAAGCCTATAGCACCTGGTGTTCCCAGGTAGTCTCCCATGCAAGTACTAACCAGGCCCGACCCTGCTTAGCTTCTGAGATGTGACAGGATTGGATGCCACGGTGGTATGGCTGCAGGCATGTGGATGTTAGATTTCAATATATATTCACTACTAAAACATACAGGTCATGAAAGCAGAAGGGGCCATGTAGGGAGTATGACATATTTTACCCTTAAGGCAAAATCAATGTGTGTGTATATATATATGTATATATATATATATATATATATATATATATATATGTATGTATGTATATGTATATATATGTATATGTATGTATGTATGTATGTATGTATATATATATATATATGTATGTATGTATGTATATTTCCATACATCATGCATTTCATTGTACATTGCTCATGGTCACTTCCCCCATTATCCTCACATGAACTCTCCCCCCACCCTCTTAACCAATGATTCCCTTTCTACTTTCATGTCTCTCTCTCTACACACACACACACACACACACACACACACACATAAACACACACGTATATACACACATAGACATATATATACACATATATATATACACATACATACATATATATGTGTATACACACACACACACACACACACACACACACAGACATAAAAGTAGAAAGGTGACCATTGGTCAAGAGGGTGGGGAGAGGGTTCATGTGAGGGTAATGGGGGAATTAACCATGAGCATTGTACAATGAAATACATGATGTATGGAAATATCATAATGAGACTCAGTAAGTTGTACATTGCTGGGATTTAGCTCAGTTGGTAGAACGCCGCTCTGCAGTCTCTGAGGTCCCGAGTTCAATTCCCAGCACCGCAAAAATGGGAGAAGGACGTGGCAACCCACTCCCAAGGCAATCCCGAAACAACCTGCCGTTGAAAAACCCTATGAGGGTCGCTATGAGTCGGACACAACTCGAGGGCACCTACAACAGCAACAACAACAAGTTGTACATTACAAATTACTAATAAGATTACTGGGAAAAAATAAAATAGCAACACTTAGTGAATACTTGAAAATAAATAAATAAATAAATAAATAAATAAATAAATAAATAAATGGATGTATGTTGCTGGGGATAATGGCACATGCTGTAATCTCAACAACTTGGAAGGTGGAGGTAGGAGGATAGCAAGTTAGAGGCCAGAGGCAGCCTGTGCTACTTAGAGAGACCCTATTGCAGAATAAAAAATAAAAAAGTGAAGATGTAGCTTAGTGGTAAAACAGTCTCTTAGCATAGGCAAGGCCCTGAGTACAATCTCTCAGTCCTGCAATAAACAAACAAACAAAAAACAAATAAATACATAAATGTGTTTTTTTGCAGGAGAAGAAACATGCATAAAAAGAAACCTCTTTTTAACGGAACAAATAAAGAGGCTTGGGGTATAGAGACTGAGAATCCAAGAGCTATGTTTTAGAAACAGCAAAATGATGCTTTTGAGCCTGATGATGGAATGAAATGAATGAGCTTGGACTTTTTTACTTAATTAATCAGGATATGAGTGGG
Source organism: Pedetes capensis (assembly GCA_007922755.1). Classification (NCBI taxonomy): domain Eukaryota; kingdom Metazoa; phylum Chordata; class Mammalia; order Rodentia; family Pedetidae; genus Pedetes; species Pedetes capensis. Next base: position 65,866 of record VMDO01002368.1, on the reverse strand, counting down.
GTGGGAGGAGAGAAGAGAAATATGAGTCCATTGTTAAAAAAAATGTTTTTACAAAATATTTTACTTCAATTATATAAAAGTCTATCAGGGCACAATTAGAATTATTAAGTCCATTCATTGATTGAATAAATACAAAGCTGCAAGGCACTCATAGACCTGAGAAGTAACATAAAAGTGGTGAAGGCAACATCATTATGAAATAATTATCTATTCTTTTTAAGTGTTCCAAACAACGAAAAATTGTGGGATGTAAAGAAAGACTGAAACTCGTCTTGACTGACTTGACAAGAAATACACTAACTTCATCTTAAAAGTAAAGGCTGTGATTGTCATAGCAATCTAAATAAAGATGTGAAAGTCAGTCTTTAAAATGAATGTTTTAAACTATCATGTAGGTAAGATTTATCTGCTAAAAAACAATCTCTCTAAATTTTAGACATTTTAATATTGTTAGCAATGCAGATGTCAATTGGTTTCCTGTGTCATTTATTTAAAAAGAAAAGTCATGTATTAAAATAAAGAATAAATTTAATTCCAGTAAGACTAAGGTTTATTCTGTGAATTGTGAACATTGAATTCTGTGAATTCAATTGGTTTCCTGTGTCATTTATTTAAAAAGAAAAGGCATATATTAGAATAAAGAATAAATTTAATTCCAGTAAGACTAAGGTTTATTCTGTGAAAAACAGAAGTACAAAACTATTAGTTAAATCGTATTTTCACTCAAACATTAAATAGACCATTCACTAACATGAAGTCCCTATATGAGCTTAAGTATTGCATTGACCAATCAAAGAGAGTTTTTTCTCCATCTCCATTGGATAATCTTCTGCTATTTAGTTACCAAAGGTAAAGAGCCCTTCTAAATATTTTACTTCAGATCTGAAGTTAAATATCTTTGCCACCAAAGGAAACTAACTCCAAAATGTCTGAAAATATTTCAGTCACATAAGCTCAACCAGCTTCAGAACGTTTTTTCTTTTATAAATATCTAAATTAACCTGGTGCTTGGCTTTTAAAAAATAATATGCATAATGTTCTTGCTCATAAAATTTAGAACTCGGATGAAACTTTTATTCCTCAGAGAAGTGAGAGATACAAATCTCATCTCTTTAGAGAGGAAAAAAAGAGTCAATAGTGTCTTTAAAATATGTCCAGGTCCTGAAGTAACAAGACTTCTGGTTGCAAGAGGGTTGTTGGTTGCAGTTGGACATTGCATAATAATAAACTTAAAAAGTCCATTGCAGAGACCCTGAAAAGCAATTAAATTGGCTCCCTACACTCCAGACTCCAATAGTCTTACAACTGGATGCTGCAATAGATTCCTGATTAGTCACTTTGGCTTCAATTTTCCTCTGTTGTCATATAGTCTACAACCTGCTACTAAATTCCTCTTTTCTCCAGTTCACTTTTCTTCTCCTACAAATCTCAATGGCTCCCTATGGCTCCCTGAACTGAACATTGTTTCAGTTACCTTTCAAGGTCTCAACACATAAAACAGACCTGGTCTTTTTGTTCTCCTCTCTCAACCACTGTTATTCACATACACAATTTTCTCTGTGAGTCTGATTGTTTGCAGGTTCATTTTCGCATCCTTCCTCAAATTCATGCCTAAATACTTTAGCCTTTCATTCAGCTCATGTAAAATCCTCTAGATTTTGCCTTATCTAGCCTACTCCACTTTGCCCTGAAGTCATTTCCTAAAACACCTGTGGTCTTGCACAGTTTGATGTGTAACTATAAACATAGGGCTTGGTTTTTATCTAACTTTTCATTTATATTGTTCTTACCTACAAGTTAATGTGTGGGTTCACATCATATTTTGTATTTCTTATTCTGCAAAATTGCATTAGCATCATAGGTGAATTACTTAAATTGTTAACCACTCTGAATAGTCATTTTTTGTTTCATTATAACATTGTCATATAAAAATAACTAATGTGTGAGAATTTAAATAGGATATTAAAGAAAATATTTAAATATCTATTAAAGAGTTAAGCTAGTAAGTGAATAGAAAAGTCTATTTGATACCTATTTTTATAAGCTGACATCATGAGTTGTATAAAGGTCCTTTTAATTACTTGCTGTTAAATCTTGATCATTTGTGCTAGTAATAATGTCCATCAGGCCATTTGAACACTTCTCCCCATATTAAGTCTTCTGCTGTTAATTCTTATTATCTAACAGGATCAGATGTCATGGCAGTGCCAACAGAAGGATCAGGTTGTCAAGTTTCTTTCATTGTAATCCCAACCTATCTCAGATGAAAACTTAGCAGAAGCAAAGTTGTGTGCATAAAAGTATTCCTTTCCATGCTGGCCTACAGCTGGCATGCTTCCAAAAATCCTTAGCAGCACAAAATCACTCCATATTATATTCATTTGTTTTAGGGCCTTAGAATGAAAGAGCTATCAATGAAGTTTAGATAAAAAACTAAACATTCAAGGTACTTGGGCCCTTATTGGGCTCTAGGATGTCATTCTTGTAATTAGATTTGAATTGTGTTATGAATCTTCTAGATCCTCATGTTTATAAGAAAAAATTTATTTACCAACAACTTCAGTCTGAGTTTTGCTCAAATCAACTTTGTAAAACAAAACAAAATCCTATCATTTTGTACCATGAACTCTGAAATGAGAAAGTGTGATTTACTTATGCCTTGAATTCTTGTTTTCTAAACATGTCTGAATCTCAGGGATGCCCAGCACATTATGTAACTAAAAGAATACTGCTTGTTACTCTGTAGTTTCAGATATGCTGCACTAAACTATGACCCCTAAAATATTTTTATGGCATCCTTAGTTGGTAGCACAATTTCTAAAATTAAGAATGTAAGTGTTGAACCTTTGTGTAGGAAATCCATAAAGTATATATGCACATTTTCTAAGAACATGGAAACCTGCGACCTTGAATAGGATCTATGTTCCTTGGAGAGTTCCTTGGAATTCCTTAACTCTAGTAACTTGTAAAAACCTTTCTTTTCTTGCCCAAATATGAAAGTTAGTGTGAGGATGCATATAAATGAAATAGTGATTATGAAACAGCACAAATGAGAGCCAAAAAGGCCCTGGGCAAGTTTCCCAGGCAAAGCATTTAGAATTCTAGCTCCCATTTGCAGGATCATTATAGTCCAGGCTGAGTCTGAAAGCTAAATGCATTTTATTCTGCTGATTGATACATGTTCTGCCTCATAACAAGACCAGAGATCACTAAATTCATTTTCTCTTGCAACAAAAATCTGCTTTAAAGTTCACATTTTCTAAAGGATGAGTGAGGAGTACTTACTGGCTGGTAACATCCTGAGTATTAAAATAAAACTCGGAAGTATATAAGAGAAAAGAGAAGGATAAACACTTTGAAAAGCCTTTTCTTCACTTTGCAGTAAACAGGTAGCACATATATAGGATTCCATGAAGTTTTGTAGTCTTTGGTTTTAGTAAAATGAGTCCTGGCTGTGGAATAGGAACATTAATGTTTCAACCTAATGTGATACTAATAGATGGTTAACATATGTTTTCCTATCTTTGGAAAATGTACTGCACTTTGAAAACATAAAAAATCATGTTCCTGTAATGCCAATTAGGACAATTCTCCTCACTGGAATTGTTACCTGATTCTTGTCCTTAGTGTTAGGCCTGTATAACATCAGTCAAACACGTATTTATTGAGTACTCATGTGTGAGGCCTCATATGGTTTCCGTATTTTGTTGTACCTTAATATATCTGTGTAAAATAATGTAAATTCTCTTACTATTTTGTTCAATTACAGAGGCAGTGTTTGACTTTAATTGCTTACAGACAGACAAGGTAAAATGAGAACCTAGAAGAAAATGAATATGGTTTTGGTAGGGGAAAGTGATTTGTTTGATGTCTGATGGGAGGGAGTACAGAATGGATTTCTGGGGCTAGAATACCAGGATATTAAACCTCATATAAAAAACTGTGAAATGGTGTTTATAAATTCAACACAATAGTTTTGTGCATCTAACTATATGTTGGCGACTGGGATTTAGTTCAGTTGGTAGAGCGCTGCGCTGCAGTCTCTGAGGTCCCGAGTTCAATTCCTAGCACCACAAAAATGGGAGACGGACCTGGCAAGCCACTCCCAAGGCAATCCTGAAACAATCTGCCATTGAAAACCATATGAGGATCGCTATGAGTTGGATACTGACTCGATGGCACCTAATAACAACAACAACTGTATGTTATGAATGAGTTATCTGAGTTACTCTATGTCCTTGGTACTGTTATTCCATCAAATCAACCATTCATCTGATCTACTAGAGAAATTGAGATGGGGAGGGAAGTACAGTATTGAGTACTTTACTGTCCATTTGTTTTATACTATATTTAGACTCTTCTCTTATAATGGGTAAATTGAGACTTCATGAGGGAAACCTACACATTTAATATTATTTAGCTTTCAAAATTCCATTGCCTAGAATTGAGATGGCTTTTACTCATTACAAAAATCAAAAACCAAACCAAATGAAAACAAGAACTACAACAAAAATCGGGCACCTATTATGTGTCAGGCACTCCCTGTATTAGGTACTGGTGATAATAAGTTCATAAAATACAGAATTTATCCTAAGAAATCTAGTAAAATTGTATAGTCATTCTGAAAGAGGGCTCAGAATTATCTTTTTCATATTTTATAAAATATAACATTTAAAGGTAATTTTCAGAAAGCATTGAAATGACTTGGAAAAGAAAGATGAGAACAACAATGATATTTTTTCCTAGGGAACCTTGTATTAGCCTTTCTATGGAGTTTTCTATGGCAAAAGCCAGTCATGTGATTAAATCCAGTCCATGAATAACATGGCACTAAGGAAAGTGACCTCTTAGGGGTTTAGCTCAGTTGGCAGAGTGCTGCTCTGTACTTGCTGAGGCCCTGGGTTAAACCCTCAGTGCTGCAAAGATGGGAGGAGGACTTGGAGGCCCACTCCTGAAACAACCGGCCATTGAAAACCCTATGAATAGCAGAGAAACACTGACATAGTGCTGGCATGGCACAGTGTTGGGGAGTGTTTCATTCTGTTGTACACAGGGCTGCTTTGAGTCAGACCCAACTTGATGTCACCTAACAACAACAACAGGAGTGACATTTATAAGAATATCTTCTTTAAGCCCCTCATGCTATGGAGCAGGATGGCTGAGATGTATAAGAATGTCCTCATTAGCATCACAATGACAATAATCAGTTTAAGAATGGAAATACTGCACAGGGCTTGTCCTGACCAGTGGCTCTTCCTTCTGACTTTGCATCAGAATCATCTGGGGAATATTTAAAAAACAATCATGTTCAGGCTTCATCCAAAGATGAAAGTGAGTTGGAATCCCTTGGCACTGATATTTTTAAAAAGCTTTATACATATGTACAGCCAAAGTGTGATCTATTGCCCTGGGCCAAGCTTCACTCAACTGAAAGCTTAGAAAATCCAGATCCACAAGGTTAAGTGATGCTTTCCAGGCCATACTCTAAAGTGGCTGCAGAGCCGAGCCTGGATTCTAGAGTTTGAGCACTGAATGTAATGGGCCTTAACTTAGTGCTCCACACCTCAGTTTCTATGCATGTTAACTTTTGAGGAATCTTTTCATAGTTTACTAATAGTAAGTCTCATGCATTCAGAATATCTGACATACATCAGGAAGTCCTCTAAGATGTCAGAAACCCAACGTGGTGGGTGAGGGAGTAAAGCCAGAGTTTCAGGAATTCAATCTGTTCTATCTCTCTTCTCCTTCAAGCAGACTATCTCAGTTTTAACTTGTTTATTATGTTGGCTTCTGTAGGCTGGGATTTAGCTCCATACTCTCTGAGGACCTAGGTTTCATCCCCAGCCTCACAGAAATGGGAGAAGGACATGGCAGTCCACTCCTAAAGCAATCCCCAAACAATCAGCCATTGAGAACCCTATGAGGGTCGTTATGAGTTGGACCCAACTCACCAGCACCTAACAACAACAACAACAACAACAACAACAACAGCAACAACAACATTGGTTTCCATGTAAGATGTCAGGTCAGGGAATAGAACTAAAAAAGAGCTTCAAAAAACCACTAATTTAAAGTCTTTCCCCCAAACCTAGAATATAATGACTTGAGTTCTTGTTTAGATATTTTAAAAATTATACCTTCGATCTTTAAAAGATTATTTACATATAAATAAGGGTTAGACACTGAAGGGAATTTAATTATGAGGTTGCTAAAGGATTTTGGTTCTGATTTAGATCATTTTCTGATAATTGAATTGCTGTGTGGCTTTCAGCAAATTTTCTGATCTTTGGAGATTTTTTAATATGTATTACCAATGGGTTGTTGCAAGTATTACATGAAATGATGAAAGTGGCAAAGGATTTAGCACATAAAGCAAACGTAAAGCATTGAATGTGTCAGACATGAAGCATGTGTTCAAAATTCATCAGTTTCACTTCTTTTCTGTTTAGTTGAGAACAATGGAAAAGTTTCTATTAAATGAAGACAAATGATTATAGGCTAAAGAATATAGCCCTTAAAAGATTTTAAGAGTTGGTTTATTTTGTGAACTTTTTTTTTTTTGCATAGTACCCCAGCACTTGCAAAGCATGCAGGCTCGAGGCCCTGGGTTCAATGCTCAGTACTGCAAAAAAAAAAAAAAAGAAAAAAGAAAGAAAGAAAAAGAAAGAAAATATGACCACAAAAAAACACTTTTATGTTACTCTGGTGTATCACAGTGATTCCAACGAACAAAATGCATATTAGCTCAGTTTCAGGATTGTTAATATAGGAGACACTATTCAGGGCCTGGGTCCTAATTCATTTTGTATCAATCTGTACCATTTCCCCAAAAAACCCAAACTGTATAATGTAGATTAAACCACCTAGAATGTACATTCTCTTTTTTTTTTTCTTAGAGACACAAAGTTCATGTTAGGTTGTTGTTAGGTGCCGTCAAGTCGGTATCCGACTCATAGAGACCCTCGTAGGGTTTTCAATGGCTGAGTGCTTCGGGATTGCCTTGGGAGTGGATTGCCAGGCCCTTCTCCCATTTTTGCGGTGCTGGGAATTGAACTCGGGGCCTCAAAGACTGCAGCACAGCGCTCTACCCACTGAGCTAAATCCCAGCCCACAAAGTTCATAGTTGTAGTTATAATAGATGAGAGTAAGCATGCACTTTGGCAGTGTTCAAAGCAATTAAAAGATGATTTAAAAGGCAAGAGAACAAAATTACTAGAGATAAAATACATAAAGTAATCCAGTTGTTCAATTTTTTTATTTAATCAAGGGCCTGAATTTGACTTTTTGTATTAATTTTAAAGAGGTGTAAACTGAACAATTCAAGGCCTCTGGATGATTTATTCATGCTTTGCCATGTTTATGTATCCAATTTAAATGTAAATTTCACAATTATTCAGACTACATAACGATAAGAATGGACTAGCAGGTTCACTTTAGGAGGGATGGTTGTGAGTGATTAAGCTAACTGCTAAAATAAAGGGATGAAAAGTTGTGGAACAATTGCCTGTGAAAATAACCTAAACTAATGTTTAATCTGCAGGAGTACTCAACTGGCTGCCAAATTTCCATGATGCTACCGACTTAACTGCCTTTGAAGAACTCTGCCAAGAGACTTCTATCTCGAGGAAGAAAACAAAGGGAGATCTTCTCCATGAGCTAAGAACAAATCTCAAGTTAACAGGATCCAGATAAAAGGGTAGTCACAGCTGACAGGACTGGTAAGTGGTGCAAGCCCAGGAGCTTGCACATATACACAAAGAGCCCTGGCTCCCAGACTGTCACATTGAATCTGGAGGGTTGTCCTTCTTTTTCAAGCATCATGTACTCATTTTAAACAGATGTCAGACATAATTTTATCACACAGATGGAACCAATCATTTAAATGCACTTACTGTGTCAAGTCTGTCTGGGGGAAGGGCTACAAATCTAGAAAAGCACATTCTGTAACCATGCCATGCTTTCAACTTAAATTCCTGCCATCCTTGACTACAGGGTGACATTTTATAACCAACAAGAGAAATCAGTTAAGAGTTTTTATCCACACACACACAAATAAGTCTCAAAAAATCTGAGATTATAATTGTACCCAAAGTTAATTCCTTATTCACAAAAATATAACTGCGTGAGCAATTCTTCCTTAAGTGGATACTCAGGAATGCTGCCTTAGCTACCTCAAATTGTTGTCCTGCAGCATTATTTTGTAGTTATTTTTTCTCATTCTTCTACCTTCTTCCTCACTAAACCTCTGGCTCTTTCTCCCCTTTGTCTCTCTACCTTAACCTCCATTCCCCTCAATCCACACAATTTCTTCTCTAATAGGAAAGAAGTCATACAGGTCTGCATGTGACACACCTGAGTTTTCAGATGATACTCTATAACACAGGTCTATAGTTAGAGCCAAAAGCTTGTCATGGTCTTAGTGAATCTTGTACTGTGTCATAGATAAGGAAGCTGGATAAAGTATCTGAAGATGAACTCAAAGACATCATATTCTTACATGGTTTTACTGAGGGCCATATTCTTTAGGGCTATATTCTTTAGCCATTTCCCCAAAAAACCCAAACTGTATAATGTAGACTAAACCACCTAGAATGTACAAAGAAAAACTCTGGAAGATTGCCAGGAAATTTGAACTGAGGTGGCAAGATCCTTTAGCTGATTCAGTGTTGCTATTCTTCTTTCTTGGTGGATGGTTGATTGAAATCTCATAAATCACCCCAGAGAAACATCTGAGGTCCAGAAAGATGAGATAAAAGACAGGGACTATGAGTAAAATATTGTCTGTGCTGGCTTCTCTAGCCATTTTCATTTTATAACCATACTATCTCTTTTATTTTTACATGTTTAAATTTAAATGTTTGTTTGCTTTTGCTTAGGATAAATAACACATTCTCAAAACACAACTCTGTAACATGCATATAATGAAGAGGTCTCATTCCACTCCCGACTGTCTACCCTGCTCCTGATTCCACAGGTAACTGAAAAAGCGAGAGTCCCTCTCATGTTTCTTGAAGCAAGTATAGTTTGAGTTTCTAGTTATGAGAAAGAAAGGGCATACAAGGACTTAAGGGGGCTGTTGGGTTTGGGTGGGGAGTTCCTAAGAGAGGACATTTTCCTTTAGAGAAGGACAGGGACAGAGGTGACAGATTAGTATGAATCATTGGATTTGAAGATAGATTTAAGTGCAATTATGTTTCAGTTACACTTAAACATTTTTCAGTTTGTTGGTATCATTTCTTACAACATGAGAAAGGTAGTAACTAAAATACACATGGATCTAATCTGAATGGCCTCAGTCACATTTAGTTAATAATCTCCCATTTGAGAAACAAAGGATAAATTACTAGCTCTTATTCTGAAGGCTGGAAAGGTCTTATGATTCACAATTTGTCAACTGAAATTTTTACTCATAAGAAGAAAATATGGGCTTATAGCTAGATGGCTACAGGTCAGGCTGAAATCTGCTTGGGAAAATGTTAACTTTTTATACAAACACACGTGCCTTCACTGGATAAAGTGCACATCAGAGGAAATTTTCATTACATGTGCTTCATCACTGGACTGTAAGGTCCACAAGTACATAAACCAAGTCTGTTTGACTCACTTGGTGTATCTAAAGCCTAGTACTATGCCTAATGCACACTAGGTACTTAACAAATAGTTGCTAACAAATGAAAGAATCAAATGGAGAAAGTCTACTAGAATGTTGTCAGAGCCTTTATTGCATTGAGGAACACATTTTTGGGGGCCTTGATGGAAACATAAAAATCAGCAAAGAAAATAGATTCTGTTTCTAGGATTTACAATCTAGACATATCACATAAATTTATGACGTTGACTTACAACAAAATAGAGCTATTTAAAGAAAAAGCTTCCAGTTAAGGAACGGAGTTACCAGAGTGAAGAAAGAGTGGATGAGTGAAAGAGAAGATAGGTACTGAGAAGGAAACAGTTATAATCAAACACCGGGGATTTGAAAGAAGGGAAACCTGACCATTTGGCTTTGAGTCTCACAATATCTAAATTGAGTTTAAACTGGAAAATAATTTACAAAAATGGACTTGGTTTTAGGATTCAGCATTGACATTGGGGTTAAATATTTTGTAAAGTTTCCCATTTTATTGAGATGATTTTGCACTACTATAAAACTATTTTCTAAGAATGTGGGATATTTCTTAAAGTAACTGCAAGAACTGCATCTTCTAGAATACTGTGGCCTAGGACAAGTTATGAGTATGCATGTTAAATAAGTATATAATACAAGATCCTAACCTGGATCTGGCAGCATATCTAATAACATTTGTTTTCCGTGGTACAAATGAGACATATGAAAAAGAAAAATATCTTAGATTAAATATAATGGAAAAGTTGCTGGCACAAGTAAAAGGGAGCAAGTGTTGGGTGTTTACAGTTACTTTTTGTGTGTATACATATGGGCACAAATGTGGTGGTGAATGTGAACTTGACTCCTTTATTTGACACATCAATTATCCTTACTTGACAATACTTTAGTAATTTCACTGACTCCTTCCTCTTTGCTTACATTCACCCCCCCACCCTTTTAACTTTCAACTTGCAAACTTATAATTGCCATTTTAACCCCACTTGCACAAATTGTTCTTAAGCAATGATTTCATTTTGCCAAGTATAAACACTATCCTTTTACCTAATAACTAGACTTATAATAAACCAAACTAATTTTAGAGATATGGCTTTAATTTTAATTGACAAGATGTTAACTATCTTTTCACCAGTTCATTCAATCTCTTTTTTAATTGAATATATTTGGAAAGGATATGAAGTTCTAAAAGTACATTACACTCTTCAGGAAGGACATTAGCTTTGAAATGTGCTAACAATTAAATGTTGCCCTTTCTCTAATGTGCATAATATTTACCCTTTAAAAGAATTTGTTTTCTATAGTGTTCTATAAGACATGCCTGTGGATTAGAAAAACATAAAAACTGAGCATAGGTATATACTTTCATTATTACTGACAGGTTACATATCTTTCTATAGTAGAAGGTTGAAGAGTTAAACTAACAGAGAATGATTATTTGTGGGGGATCTGTGATGAATAAGAGAAGTAAAAATTCTGATCATTGGGAAAATATCTACACTCTTGCTCCATGTTCAAATACTTCCACTACATGGGAAAATACTCAAGTTCTCACCATTGATTTTTCAGGACTTGAGGAGCAGCAGAAAATTAACAACACTCTCAGATCTAAGGAACAGCCATAGAAAAGGCTAGAAAAGACTGTTTTAAGGTCTTGGGATCAGGTATGTAATCTAATCACTAATAGCAACTTCATTTCACATGACCTTTAATAGAGCTCAGAAAGTTACATTTGAATGGTTAGTCCTTTTGACATAGGCCAAAAGAGGCAATGTTTGGGTTTCCTCCTTCCATGATACGGCCCTCCTCCAAGTCATGAAAACCTATGTTTAGAGTTCCAAATGGATATACTAGATTGGGATTGTTCTAGTGCCCAGTCCTTTGAACTCACTGCTCCTCCACACATAGTCTCCTCCAGCACACATGGACATGATGTGGACTGACTGGCCACATCAGTGTGGTCACTGCCACAGCAGGAATAAGTGTCTTAGTCATCACTGTCACCAGGTAAGCACAGGGCACAGCAGTGAACTTGTGTCACTCAAGCAGTGAGATAGCTGAGTGGATGTGCTGCAGCCTGTGGTTCCTGTGATTCATGAATGGAGACCATACAGTTGGATTCTCACCAACCAGTTGAGCTTTTCGTTCACACATCACACAAGTTGGCAATAATCTATGAGAGTTTTCTGCCTGATTTTTAGACAATTTTAATTTTGTATTTGGTGAAGCAATAGCCTCATCAACTGCATTCATTAACTCCAGACTGCACTTTGACTCCAAACAAATGAGTCAGGGTAGTGGATGACCACGCCCTGGGTGACAGATAATCTTTTAATCAGTTCATTTACCAAGATTGGCTGCTACTAGCATGCCATGAATAAATGATACTGAATATTCTACAAGTTATCATTACAAACTATTATCAAGACAGATTTTTAAAAGGGCAAAAAGGAACCAAATTTCTAGTGAGCCTTGAGAGCACAATTCTTAGTTTTCCTAGCTATTTTTAATTTTTAGTGAAGTGGCTTACCAGGATCCTTGCCGTAAAAAAATTCAAGAGAAGTTTTTGTTATATTCTTAAACCAATTCTGCTCCTGAAAGAACAAATGCAAATTTCTTGCATCTCTTTTGGGAATTTAAAAATGGTAGAGAGCTTTGAATAAAAAGATTGTGCGAGTTTTGAATAAGAACCTGGAAGAGTAGAATGCTTAAAAAATCCCTTTTGTTCTTCTTTCATGATTAAATCCAGCATTAAGCTGATAACCATTTTAAAAACAAGTTAAGGTTATTGGAGGAGTTGAACTTGTATGGCAAATATTACTTGCTTCCTGGGATAACCTAGGAAGAAGTAGCAACTAGATTTATTCCTATCATAAAGAATGTAAAGAATGATTTATTCAACACTGCAGAAATGCTCAAATTTAACTGAGCAAAAATGCCAACATTGAATAGAATCACATATTGGCTTGTGATATATGTGAAGGTGACTGTGATATGTATATTTTCAAAGCTATATCAATGCAGTTAAATTTTTCTATAGTTTATAATATTAACACTATAGTATGTATATAGAACATAAACTCAGTAAACTATCACACTGGTTGATGCTGATATTTCATAATCTGTTTTAAAGGAATGAGAGAGACAAGAAACCACAAAGATATTTACAGCTGTTCTTGCCCATCGCTGTATCCAGGAGGCTCTGTTCCAGCACAGTGGATCCAACTGTCCTGTTCTTCTTTACATGGTTGGAAACACTATTTGCCACATGTAATTCTGTTTTGCACCCTTCAGCTCCAGACCATGAAAACAATGTCAATATGTCCAAGAAAGGAAATAATACTTCCACTATTCATTTTTCCTATGAGACAGCACAGAAAGATGATTTGTGTAATGTTATAGGGAATTAATATTAATTGCAAGCTAAGGTTTAGCCTCCCAGCATTAAGCACCCATAGGAGGGGACCAAAGATCTTATACATGAATTTTCCTTTAATTTTAATAAGTTATAAGTATTCCTTTCTCCATTTTCCTGAATATTAATAAATATGAATGTTGTCAGTCAAAGAACACAAATTTGATTTTTGATTCAATAACTATACTAACCAGAAAAAAGTGAGAAAAAAATAAATAAAAAGTGATTTTTTTGTGTGAGAGTAGAGGCTCTAATAAGACTATATATGTACAATTATTGGTTATTTAAACTTCCTTTGATTCACAGATCTGCTACCCTCCTCTCTTATGGAATTCCAAAAAGATAATGCTGTTAACATTGATTATTGAAGTAATAAAAAACTTCATCATTTTTTCACAAAACTCAAGCTCTTTTAGACATACATTCAGACCTATTTAAAGGAAACTAAGGCAAACTGTTGGCATGTGCTTGTCTACTAGTATGACAAGTAACCTAAATATTGAAATATAGAAAGAAAACCTAAGGAAACATTTTTCAAAAATATAAAAACACATTACACAAGAATAGAGATTCAAATATATACTCTTTTCTCACAATATATACCTTGAGGAGAAAAATTCTCACCATATACCCATTAAAAAGAAAATGAACTGTCCCATGAGAAAAAGGAAGCCATACTCTAATAAAACAGTCAATACGTTAATCAGAGAAGATACTCAGTGTTCATTATGTGTGACGAGTCAGCCAGAAGATGCAGAACAAGTTGTTCTCATGACTCTTAACTATGAAGTATGGTAATGACAGGTCAGTTGAATTAGTAAGCAAACTGGATTTTAAAAATGTCTTGTCTTTTGTGAATCCTTGTTTTTTAAATCTCATAGGAATGACTTCAAAAAGCATTAAAAAATTCTGAATTCTGATAAATGTATGGTGTTAATGTTCAGTCCAGCAATTATTTTAAAATTAAAAATTTCACCACCATGAAATCTGACCCTGTGTTATTAGTGAAAGTTGATAATTGCTTTTTAAATTGATGTGGTGCTACATTGATTGATTTCTTTTGGTGTTCTGGGAAAACCCCAGCATGTTGGTACCTCTTCATAACATTTGTATAATAAGATTACTAAGACTTTCATAAAGTTGTTACTTTTAACGGTTATTTATCTTTTTACTGTATCTAAATTGTACAGGATTCTATTGCAAAACAAAATGGACTGCAAACTAACTCCATGTCACTTCTCTTTATAACTTTCCAAATAGAATATGTCTTCTTTGGCTGCAATACATCTCAGTGTTTAACATTTTCCAGAATAAGTGAGGCCATTATATTTAGACAGATTATTGAACTGAAAGATATAGATATAGGCCAGAACTATAGATAAGATAAATCATATTTTTTGGCTTTTGAAATATAGAAAGACAAATAGGTAATATTTCTGAATGTGAAGTGCTCAATTATCTAATATGATTTTATTCTGAGAATGAGAAACCCTAGCTGGACGCTGAGTGCAAATCTGTAATCCCAATGACTCAGGAGGTTGAGGCAGGAGGATTGTGAGTTGGAGGCCAGAGGCAGCCTATACTACTTAGTGAAGGTCTGTCTCAAAATAAAAAATAAAAAGGGGCTGGGAGTGCAGCTTAGTAGTAGAGCACTTGCCTACTATGTGTGTGTCTCTGGGTTCAACCTGCTAGTACTGCCAAAAGAGAGAGAGAGAGAGAGAGAGAGAGAGAGAGAGAGAGATCTTTTTAACACTTTTGTTAGTGTTTCATTAGATATACCAGTGACATTTAGATATTCCAAAATAGTTGATAAGAGTATACTTAATCCTCTACACTAGTTAAAATATTTCATGAGTTATTAAGCAGAGTCTTACTTGTATCTCAGTTATATTTACCAGACGAAATCTTGCCCTTCTATGAAGCAAAGTTTGTAATAAATATTTTTGATGATGATGATAACTTCAGATCCTCCAAACTTCTCCTCTTGACTTAGTATCAAAAGAGTAAATTAAAGACTGTCTGATTGTAGGTTTATATTGTACAATAATACTTATTTTATGTTTAAACCTCAGGAAAAACAAAATGTCAAGTGAAGCATATATAATAGTTTCAACATTAGAAAAAACTTTAAACTTTTTCCTCTGAACATTAGCATTTGAAAATATTATCCATGAGAGCCTATATACAAGGTCCTACCAAGTCATCAATACAGTTACAATTAATATTGGTGCTCAAACGTTACTGTGGGATTAGTAATCTAGGGATATAGTTAAAATAAGCAGCTCTAGGAACTTAAAAGTGGAAAGCCTAGGAATACAATAGAGCTGTGATATTTTGCCCAACTGGAAGAGCATCAGACTGTAAGCTAAAATATTTATACAACTCATTGTGGCATCCTATGTACATCACCTGCAATGCTTCATTTTGATATTTGGAAAATGAGAGGAAGGAATCTTCCTTTCTCATATCTCCCATGTTTATATCTCATAAATGAAATAAATACACTTGAAATACTTTAAGATTTCTGTAAGCAAGTTCATTTATCATCAAGATATAATTAACAGCAAGATCAAGCACTTTGCCAACAAACAAGTCTATAGTTACATCCTTTCCTTCTTGCTTTTCCAATAAAATTTAATAGATGTTTAGGTAGGGCAAGAACAAATGGGTATTTGGTTTCCTAGAAGGAATAGTTAAGTTCAAAGTTGTATAAAAATTTTCATAGACTTTTGATTTTTTTCCCACTCTTTCTACAAATGAATGCCAAGAGTTTCCAACTAGGTACGTAAAACATCACTTCTGTAGTAGGTAGTGCCTCATGACCTCTTAAAAAAGGGGCAAGTCTCCTTTGTATCTCAGTCATGTTTTTCTGTCTATATCCTGCTGTCTTTGGAATTATGTTCTTGTTGTTAGGTGCCATGGAGTCGGTATCTGACTCATAGAGACCCTGTGTACAACAGGAGAACACTTTGTCAGTGCTTCTCTGCTATTCATAGAGTTTTCAATGGCAGATTGATTTTTGGGAGTGGGTTGCCAGGTCCTTTTCCCAAGCCTACAGTATCTGGCAATCTCAGGCAGTCTCTTATCCAAGTACTACTCAGGCCCTACCCTGCTTAGCTTCCGATATCTTACAGGATCAGATGCCACAGTGCTATGGCTGCAGGCTTAGGAATTATAGTATGTAATAAATATTATTTGATGATGATGATGATTTTAAAAGTTATATCATAAAGTGAATGGGGAAAAATACTGATCTCAGCTATGACCATTATTTTTATTTCTTTTAATGTGATCAAGTAATTTGTGAAAAATGTCGTATTTCATTTGAGAAGTGTAATTGATTTAAAATTGTTTCAAATGGCTATTAATTCAGTGGGTTTTTGATGGATTACATGAATGCATATAGATGGTTCTTCATGTCAATACTAATGAGACATATGCAAAAATAGGGTGTATAAAAGACTGTTGAAATCCTTTTTCTGAATGACAATGGTCTTAGAGTCATCTGCAAGACCTCTGCTGTGGTTTCCTGGCAAGGACATGACTTTTTGACATAGCTGGTCTGGTCTTAGCTCTGATATCTCAGTAAATTTGTGCCAGTTACATGGCTTTCCTGAATCTCTTTTTTCACTTGGTTTAAATGGGGGTTAAATATACTGATTTTGAGAGTCTTGAGAATTATATGAGATTAAATATGCTAATTTTATAAGTGGTCAATATGTGTGAATTCCCTTTCTCCTCTTTAATCTTTTGAAAATGAACCACCAGATTTGCAGAATAAAGAAATATGGATATGTTAATTAGCTTGGCATAATCATTCTATGATGTATATGTTATTAAAATGTCACATTGATCCGCATAAATATATACAATTATTATTGGCCAAACACAAATTTTAAACTTTTTAAAGGAAATACATGCTCTTTCTTTAAATTTTTAGAAAACTATCTTTTTAGGCTGGGGTTTAGCTCATTTGATAGAGTGCTGATCTGTGCTCTCTGAAGCCCTGGGTTCCATCTCCAGCACTGCAAAAATGGGAGAACGACCTGGCAATCCACTCCGGAAACAATCCCAAAACAATCAGCCATTGAAAACCCTGTGAGGATCACTATTAGTCAGACATGGCTCAATGGCAGCTAACAACAACATCTTTTTATTAAAAAATTTTTATTTAAGAATTTAAAAAATTTTAAATAGCATATAATGGGTTTCATAAAGGCATTTGCATACAATAACTACATCTTTTTTATAAGGCCCTTTTCCTTTCAAATAGGATGACTGAAGGAAGTATGTCGAATAATTATATCATTATAAAGATTTTTTTTCCTGTGTAGTCAAAGTGTATAATGTGATCTGAAAAGCTTTTGCTAACATAATTAATTGTTTCATGTGATATTGATAAAAGGAGGCTATGGAAAGAACCTTTATGAATGTAGGTAAATGCAATGAAGAGCCAAATTCTTTTCTCAGGGGTGTGAAAGCCTCCGCTTCTATCTTGTGACTGATGGCTTTGCTTTGTGTGGTAAAGAAAACCGGTGACTTCTGAAACATCCGCTCACTTGCTAGTGAAGGAAAACACACTGGTATATCCTTTCTGATAAAATACACAGGCTGCCTCTGGCCTGGAATTTGTGATGCTCTTGCTTCCACCTCTCAAGTCACTGGGATTACAGGCATGTGCCACTGTAACAGCTCTTATTCAAGAATTTTCAAATAATAATTTGATGTTCCTTGACTAGAATATGATTTTGAAGATTTCTGAAGAATAAGTTCAGATATTTTGTAGGTTATTAATAAAATTATGCTATTACTAACTCAGTTGCCTGATTAATTCTAAGAGCCAATGCACTAGAAAATGATTGTCATTTTCTGCAATTTGGTTATTAAAAGCATTAGTAACTAAAAATAAACTTTATTTCAGTGAGACCAGCTTTGCACTCATTTGCCACTGACCCACTCTTTATGCACAATTCTCTGGCAGAAGTGACATCCTCAACAATAGCTATGGTTTAGGATGCATTCATGTAGATTTTATATTGCACAAGCAAGGTCAACATCATTGTGCACTGGATATGTAAGAGATTAGTGCTTTGAAAAATTATTGAATCACACGTGTAATTTTAAAAAGTATTGGGAGAAAATACCATGTATTAGTAATAGTGTGGACTATGTTTCAATAATAAATGAGAAGAAATTGTGTTTTTGTTTTAATGGCAAATTTCCTCTTTTTTTCTCCCAGTACTGGGGTATTGAACCCTGGGCTTCACACATGTGGGGTGAGTGTTCTACCACTGAGCCACAACTCCAGTCTATTTTTTATTTTTTATTTTGAGACAAAGTCTCACTAAGTTGTACAGGCTGCCTCAGTCATGGAAATTGCTGTGATGCTCTGCCTCAGCTTCCAAGTAGCCAGGATTACAAGTGTGTGCCATGGCTCCTGGGTTCAAATTGCCTCTTTAGTCAAATCAATGGCATGGTCATGAAAATAATTTTTAAAAATAACTATCTCATCCCCAAATCTTCCCTCTGATCAATTTAACATTGTAAGTCTAAGTAGTCTGTGAAACCTGGCCAGATATGCTAAGTGCACTACAAAGAGAAAGAAACTTTGTTGTTGTTGTTGTTAGGTGCCGTCGAGTCGGTATCCGACTCATAGCGACCCTTATAGGGTTCTCAATGGCTGAGTGCTTCGGGATTGCCTTGGGAGTGGATTGCCAGGTCCTTCTCCCATTTTTGCGGTGCAGGGAATTGAACTCTGGGCCTCAGAGACTGCAGCGCAGCGCTCTACCCACTGAGCTAAATCCCAGCCCAAAGAAACTTTAGAAAAGCTATTTTTCATTGACTATCACAACCATTTCTGTAGGACACTGCCTAGAAAGGCAGTTTGCTCTGGGGCCTATCTAGACCCACTTGGAGGTCTGAGGCTTATTCCCCAGGCAGTAACCTTTGCCCTACATCTGGGAATCCCTGGGTGGAGAGCTTCCAAAGATTCCAATGGCATCCAATCCTTTTCCTCAGACCCCCTTGACACCTGATTGGCTGTTTCCAAACCACCAAATGGCTCCTGATTGGACCATTCAGGAGCTCCCCCCCCCCCATTGATCCTTTTACAAACCCAAATTTGCATATCTCCCCTGATTGGCCAGTACCCGTATGGAATGGCAGGCTCTGATTGGCCCCTGGCTAGCCCCTGATGAGGATATGTTGTTGTTGTTTTTGTTAGATGCTATCCAGTCGTGTCTGACTCATAGCGACCCTCATAGGGTTTTCAATGGCAGATTGTTTTGGGATTGCCTTGGGAGTGGGTTGCCACATACTTCCCCATTTCTGTGGTGCTGGGAATCGAACTTGGGACCTCAGAGACTGCAGAGTAGTGCTCTACCAGCTGAGCTAAATCCCAGCCCCCTAACAAGGATATAAGGGTGGTGAATGGAGCAGTCCAGGTCCATTCCACCAAACAGGACAGATGAAGCAATAAAGAGCTGTTTGAGCTGAGCATTTGGAGTTGGCATCTTCACTGGGAAGAAAGAAGCAAGGAGCTGCCATGGGCATAAACCTTCAATTTGTCCCCAGGGACTGGTGGAGTAGCCGTGGGCATAAGCCTCCTTTCCCAGTGACGCAGCTCCCAGGCACTTAGCTCTCCCTCAACAGACAGCAGGTCTTTGATGGCTGGTTCCCGCTCACAGCCAGAGTGAGTACAGTGGCAGGGTGACACCCCACACATTTCCTTCTTAAAAATCATGCAGATAGGCTGATACACATAGATATAGACCAAGGCCAAAATGAAATTTTTGGTAAATTAAACTGGTCATTTTAGGTCTAGAACTGCCCTTTCATTTGCTTCCACCTTAAAGGCCCTCAGCAACACAGTGAATATACAGATTTAAAGACATCTATGTTCCTACTTGGAAAGATCAGTTATACATTTGAAGCATGAGTTCTATATTCAAATTTTCCCTAAATAATCTGAAAAGTTAGAAGGCAATTACCATACTGGAAAAAGACTTTCTTTGCAAATGAGGTTATGATTTCTTTAACTCTTTTTTCTGTCAATCTCTTTAAATTTTTATCTGTAAAATGTATTTTTGAGCTTACCTCAGATATCTACCTGTCAACTGCAGAGCCTAGGTGTCAAGAATGATTGTACTTCTGAGTTTTTAGGTAGAGTAATAAAATCCTTGATGCAGGTTTGGCTATGTAGGGGGAAATTATTATATTAACACAACTGATGAAGCACAAAAGATATAGGTTTAATTGTGATATTCTAGGTTAATCAGTAAATAACATATATATTAAATGTGTGATTCTGTAAATGTAAAAGACATTTAGAAATAAATCATAAGATGCTGTTTGGTTATCTATAAAGCAATGTAGCTTTTTGCTAGATATTACTATATTTCTTCCAAATCTTTCCAGCAGGATCCTAAATCCCACTGTTACTTGTCTCTGGAGCTCCAGTCATATTCTTATAACAGCTGCTCTAACCCTAGGTCGTCTATTGTGAACTATTGCTTTGGAGGGAAAGTGACTGTTCTTCCCTTTCTGTGGCTTGGTAAACTCTCATAAGCCTTCACTCTCACAAAGGCCAGGTAATTCAGACACACACAGTCACAAAATAGTGCTCTGTTTTCTCTGGCTGTTTATCTAAAGTTTGTATTCATGTATCTATTGGTGAGGCAATCTGACAAACACCTGCCTCCCATTAGACTGTGCTGGTTTGTTCTCCAATTTTATCCCTAGAATCTAAAGGCTATCTGGGATGGAGAAGGAAATAGTAACCATCAGTTAAAAAGGGAGGATGTGGGGTAGGGAGCGGGTGAGAAGAGGGATGGGAGAGAGAGACAGAGGGAGGGAGAGAGGGAGAGAGAGAAAGAGAGAGAGAATGAACAAAGAGAGTGAGACAGGAGAGAAAGAGTGGCAGACCAACTACCTTGGTCTGGGTACTCTACAAACATCTCATTTTAGTCTCAAGACAATCTTCAATCTTATGAAACAGAGATTTTGTAATCCTTGCTCAATAAGACCCTACCCAATGCCTTTCATATTATACTACATTTTCTTCACGCACCTCAATGTTAGTTTCTTTTTGGCTTACTTTTAACTTTTTCCACCTAGAGGTATAACAGACAGATAACTAAACAATGTTTATTATGTGCCAGGTACTGTTTTTTCTAAATACTTTACTTATACTACCTTATTTAATCCTCAAAACAATCCTTCTATTCTTCCCACTTTCCCAAGGGGCTAAAATAAGAGTAAAAGCCATAGAACTAGTATGTGCAAAAGCCATGATTCAACCAAGGTTAATGCTTAGTCATTGTTTTGTATTGCCTCTTCACAGAGCAAACAGATTATTGAGCAAACAAGTGATTTGTGTGAGTGATTTATCATTTCAACTAAACAGTGAACCTGGACATACACACTAATGACTTCTCTGCCCCATATGGGAATGCTGACTGACAGCTGGTAGCCTCTTAGAATCCTGGTCATGCTAGGCATGCATTCCCAAGGACCATACCACATGTAGCCGAATGTTACTGCTGCAGCCCCAGCTGCAGTGTGCATGCAAGATTAGGCCAAATTGAATGACATCCATTTTAGGCATGAAAATGAAGATCAGAGCTAGGCAAAAGGTTTCCTGCTGAAACCTTAATGATTTGACTGAAATAATAAACATCTCAATAACGACGGAAAAATAATTCAGCTTGATAAAATGTTTCCTCCAGTTGATGTGGTCAAATTATTAAGATTTTAAGGGGGATAGGAAATAGGTCCATTTGGCTCTATTTTCACTGTGAAACTAAGGGTTAAACTTGGAGTATGATTCAGAGTTATCAAAGAAAGTTTAAGCTTGAGGCCTTGGAGGTTGTGAATTCAATACCCTCATTTTACATGAGACAAAACTACAGCCCAGAGGGGCAGTTGAAGAAGAATGAATATTCTTTCTAACCTTAGAATGACTCAGAGAGAAAGACATCATGAAGAATAACATTTTTCATGTGCTGCCTTCGCATTTAGTTGCAAAACTGAGAAAACCAGTCAATAAATGATTGCAGCTCTTAATGTTTCTGCTCATTTTCACATTACTCATCTTCCACAGGAGTGAACACATAGAAATGTCAGCATTTACTGCTAAGAGAAGACATGCTCATGGGAGGGAACCAGGGGCAGAATTCAAGGGGCTTAGCCAGAAGATGTGCATGTAGGTTTATGTGGTGTAGATGTAATCTGACTTTACAGGCTTGGATCAACTGTAAATAGGTTAGAAGGCCTGGTAATTATTTGTCGGGTGAATAAAAGCATGCATAAATTAAACAATAAGAAGTTTATTTGGATCTTCTCTCATCTGAGGTGTAAGGATCAAGTTGGAAGAAAACAGAATCCAATACCTGTTCAGAGAGTTAGACAGCGGAGAGATGTCTCTCTGAGAACTTATCTGTAAGTATAAAAAGCAGTTTGGGGCTTTGGATTCAAAGTAAGACAACTGCTAGAAATATAAGAAAGCGTGGAAGAGCTAAGATCCAACTTTGAGCCAAGAGCAAATATGTCCTTTATTTTCCTAAAGTAAAAAATGTGTCTAGGGGAAGAAAGCATAGACTGGATTTGCAGACTCATTCCTTCCAAGTGGAAGCAGAACCCCTGGCTGTGGTGGGTCTGTGATCTCTGCTCTGCCCACCCCTACCAGCCTGCTGGCTGTGATGACCTGGGAGTCCAGACAGTTGGTGTCCCTGATGGGCTGGGTTCAAGTAGATGAGGGTGCCAGGGCTCAGCTGTTCTCCTCAGTCTGACATTCACCAGCCCTCCAAACAGCACTGAGAGGTCTGTGATGTTTAACAAATATCAAATTAACAATATTGGCAACATCTCCAGACATGTTAGGGCCTTGTTTCTTAAAATACAGACTCATATATGCCAAGTTAGATATAAAAGTTAATGAGTGTTTGTAAATTTTAGATATTGTATGTACCACTGTGGCATCCGATCTCATCAGATCTCAGAAGCTAAATGCAGTTGGGCCTGTTGGTACTTGGATAGGAGACCGCCTGGGAACACGAGGTGCTGTAGGCTTGGGATTAGGACTTACCAACCCACTCCCCAAAACAATCAGCCATTGAAAACCTTATGAATAACAGAGAAGCACTAACAATAGTGTTTCTCCTGTTGTAGGTAGGGTCGCTATGAGTCAGACACCGATTTGACGGCACCTAACACCATCATGCCTGCAGCGGTAGCTCTGTGGCATCCGATCCCGTCAGATCTTGGAAGCTAAGCAGGGTTGGGCCTGGTTAGTACCTGGATGGGAGACCGCCTGGGAACACCAGAAGCTGTAGGCTTGGGAGAAGGACCTGGCAAACCCCTCCCCAAAATCAATCTGCCATTGAAAACCCTATGAACAGCAGAGAAGCACTGACAATAGTGTTTCCCCTGTTCTACAGAGGGTCGCTATGAGTCGGATACCGACTCGACGGCACCTAACAACAACAACAACAACACCATCATAGAGCATGAAATTTGTTAGGGGTGTGAAACACTGTTAGTAAGCCTAGCAGAGTTTTAATGCCTTTTGTTGTTGTTGTTTTTACATTTCTTATTAGTATTTTTTAGTTGCTGTAGAAATTATTTGGTTTCATTATGACATTTCCATACATGCATATCATTGTCCATTGCTTATGTTCACCTCCCCCATTACCCTTTCATGTAACCCCCTTCCTGAGTTAATCCCCTTCCTTCCCGCTTCTGCTTGCATATCTTTTATATATATGCTGGGCATGCCAAAAAATGTATACACATTTTAAGAGATATTATCTATGTATTACTTTTCTAAGTTGAATTGAGTTATACTACTAATCACTTTAAGCAACTCTCAGCATTGTAGAAGTAAAATGTAGCTTGTATTCTTCTTTTGTTATTGGTAAATATTGAGTGTGACAACTTTAATATTTAAAATGTGCATACAATTTGGTACCCACCTTTAAATGTATACATCTATTTGAATTATATATGCACTTAAATCTAGATTCTGCAAATAAGAGAAAGTTTGTGATATTTGCTTTTCTTTCCCCATTATTTTATTGTTCCTTCCTTGCTCTCTTTAGTACCTTTCCTGTCAGCAAATAGTCTCCCTTCTACTTTAACGCCATATATACAGAAGGTAACAAAAACTGTATACACATTTTAAGAAAGGGAAAAACTGTGAACCAACAACATTCCTAAAGCACTCTGCTTTATATGTCAGTTTTCTCCATTGGACTATAAGCTACATCATTTTTTTCTATTAGTGATATTTTTTAGTGTAAAAATGGGCTTCATTATGATGTTTCCGTACACGCATATCCTTGTAACTTGGTCATGTTCACCCCCTATTACCCTCTCATGCCCCCCTCCATCTCCTGCTGGTCCTCTTCTTCCCCACAGTCTAGACTATAAGCTTCTTGAGGGTAAGGACAATGCCTTATTTTTAAAAGATGTATTGAAGTATAATATGTTGTTGTTGTTGTTAGGTGCTGTTGAGTCGGTATCCAACTCATAGCAACCCTACATACAACAGGGGAAACACTATTGTCAGTGTTTCTCTGCTGTTCATAGGGTTTTCAATGGCAGATTGACTTTTTAGAGTGGGTTGCCAGGTCCATCTCCCAAGCCTACAGCACCTGGTGTTCCCAGTTGGTCTCCCATCCAAGTACTAACCAGGCCCGACCCTGCTGAGCTTCCGAGATCTGATGGGATTGGATGACACAGGGCTACAGCTGCAGGCTGAAGTATAATATTCATACCATTAAATACATCTGTTTTAAATGTATAATGATAGGATTTTTGCTAAATTTGTGGAACAGTGCAAGAATTGCCAGAATCTTATCTTAAATCATTTCTAGCCAGGCATGGTGATGCATGCCTGTAATCCCAGCAACTTGGGAGTTGGAGGCAGGAGGATTGTGAGTTTGAGGAAAGAGGCAGTCTGTGTAACTGAGCAAGACCCTGACTCAAAATAAAAAAATAGTATCAGGGTGCAGCCCAGTGGTAGAGTATTTGTAAAGAATGTGTGAAGTCCTGGGTTCAACTCTCAAATACTGCAAAAAAAAAAAAAAAATCATTTCAACTCAAACAGATATCTCACACTCATTTATCTTCATGGGGCTACTAATTTATTTTCAGCCCTGTTTACTTTTGAAGCCATACTACCTCAGGAAATGCTTGGCACATAGTTGTTGTTAGGTGCCATCGAGTCGGTATCCGACTCATAGTGACCCTCTGTAGAACAGGGGAAACACTATTGTCAGTGCTTCTCTGCTGTTCATAGGGTTTTCAATGGCAGATTGATTTTGGGGAGGGGTTTGCCAGGTCCTTCTCCCAAGCCTACAGCTTCTGGTGTTCCCAGGCGGTCTCCCATCCAGGTACTAACCAGGCCCAACCCTGCTTAGCTTCCGAGATCTGGTGAGATAGGATGACACAGGGCTACAGCTGCAGGAGCACATAGTAGGGACTCAAATATTTATTAAATCAGTGCAGCACTTTCTACTCATGAAGTCTGACTTCATGTTTGTATCCCTAGTCCTTTCAACTAGCATCATCTCATTCCATCAAAAAGCACGTGGGATGGTCAGGTCAGGATGATGTTTTCTGAAAATGATAAACAGACCTAGGCAGGAGAAGCGGCTTGCTCATATATCCTCATTGTAAGCAGTAGAGCCATGCCTTTTTACTGCATAATCAGTCTAACTCCATTAATGGTCAAATTAAGGTTATCACCTTAATACTGAGAAAACTTAAGGTCTATATGAACACATTTGGACTTTTTATATAAAATTAAACAAAAACTTTCATTATCTCTAATCATGAGTTCATTTGACATGTTGGTGTGTTAGGTGCAGTTGAGTAGGTGTCCGACTCATAGCAATCCTATGCACAAGAGATGAAACACTATTGTCAGTGCTTCTTTGCTATTCACAGGGTTTTGAAGGGCTGATTATTTTTGGGGAGTTGGCTGCAAGGTCCTTCTCCCAATAATTTGATATAGAACAATAAAAATATTTTACTTTAAAATGAGGTTTGCACATGCGTAATGACATGTAGAACTGAAGAAATTCCTTAAAATTTCTAAAATCACATGTTTTCTTGTTATCTGGAAAAACTGAAAGACAGTAACTTTCTGAGAACCCTTCTATGGGGCTGGCTGTTTAGTTACCCTTCACAGTGGACAAGGATGCACCACTAACTTTTGTATAATGGAAGTGACATGGAAGAGAATTACTGAAAGTGGTATGGAAGAAAAAGAAATTACTTTTTATTAAAACATACTTTAACATGATATACTTTATTTTTATTTTGGTAATGTGAGCTATATTTTATAGATGTTTGGTTCTGTGGTGGAAGCAAATACAACTTTCCTTTAAAAGTGGTTCTAGTTGGCACATGCCTGTGGAGTTTGTTACCCTGTCCCTGAGGGCAAATTCTTACTGGCTCAAGCAAAGGATGTCATAGTTCCCTTAATGAAATGGGCTTTAGTTGGCAGCTGAATTTACACTGGACTTACAGATTACCACATAAGGCTGTCATGTTTTGTTCCTCTAGAATATACAAAAAACTGAGGGTGATTATTAAAGACTTTTAAAGCTTCTCTGGGAACCCAAAGTGACAATTGCTTTTTACAAGGCATTATTTATAATTACAACAATAAAATTTACTTTATTCCTTTAAAACCCTAGCTTGTATGTATAATTTATTAATAACAATCTTTTTTTTTTAATTTAGCTAATTTGTTTGTACCCCCAGCTCCTGAAGTCCCAGTTCCAGTTCCAGCTACAGTTCTATGTCAATCACGCAAAATACACAAATGAAACTGGGGATATTACAGAGACCAGCAACACAACAACAAGAGCACATTTGTAGGATGGTAGTGTTGAGAAGGTGCCAGAAAATTGGGAAACTGGAAGTCACCAAATTCAAAGATGAAGAAGCAAGATCTTAGAGGGACTGAATGGCATTTGGAAATTTAAGCAGAAGAAGAAAGAGCAAGAAGAAGATTTTGATGAAAGCCAAAAAATTGCTATAGAATTTCTATTTTAACTAGTTAGGCTGTTGTTGCTGTTAGGTGCTGTGGAGTCATGTCTGACTCATAGCGATCCTCATAGAGTTTTCAATGACTGATTGTTTTGGGATTGCTTTGGAGTGGATTTTCATGTTCTTCTGATTTTTTAATTAAAAAATCAGCTAAGAACCTGGGCATAGTCAGTGTTTGAGCAAATGCTTAGCATGCCTGCTGCCCTGGGTTCAGTCCCAAGTAACTCACAATCAGATAAATTAATATATATTAATTTTGAACTGAACTACAGGATATCAAATATAATATTTTCCATGAGTATAATTTCATATGTAAGAGGTTGGGACGATGATGAATTTCTCATTCACATCTTTGCATGTGACATCTAATTCTTTTACCTTCTCTAATTTTTAGAAAAACCCTCACATAGAACTTTGAGTTAAATTTAATGTTAAAGTTTCTTTCATTTGCTTTTTCACTGAGTTTCCAATAAATATCCAGGGCAAGTCAGATGAAATCCCTGGACCTGTAGAGCTTACATTCTTGTGGGAAGGCAGATCATGCACAAGAATATCAGTAAATGAGTAACAGTTTCTGATAGTGACATGTATAGTGAAGAAAATAAGGATGAGTAATGGGATAGAGTGTAGCTGAGGAAGTTATTTTGGACAAGATGGTCCACGAAATCTTTCTGCTGAGAGGACCTGAATGGAGAAGATGGAACCAAGAAAAGCAAAGTGTTGAAGCCCTTTCTGTGTGGCATGATTTCCTAGTACAAAGACTGAGATAGAAACAAGCATAATGTATTTGAGAAGTGGACAGACTGGGATAGCTGGAAGCTAGTGAGTGAAAGCAGAAGGTGTAGAAGAATATGAAGAAATGGTCAGGGACCAGATCATGGACTTTCTGGAAGCCATGATTAAAGTTCAGATTTTATCTTAAAGTCAAAGTCAAGAGGAATTTAAGCAAAATGGAGTTATACTCTGATGTGTATTTCTAGAGGTTTTGGACTACTGTTTGGAGAATGGATGATAAGGGCAAAGTAGAAGATGGAGAGTAGTCAGTATGATATCTTAATATTCCAGGCCAAAAAAGGGGGAACTTGTGATGGCAGTTGGGGGAGGAGGTAAGTAAAAGAATTAATAGACTCAAAATATTTTAGAAGTAGAAATACAGGACTTATTGAAGGATTAGATGCAGAGCAAGGAAAAGAGATGTATCAAGAGTAAGCAATGATTGTTCTCAGTATAAGCAACTCAGTGGATGGTGCCAGCTACTGAGATGTAATTGGCTGGAAAAGGAGTGCTTGGGGGACAACAAGGAGAGCTATGTTTTGGCTATGCTAAGTTTCAGATGACTCTCTAACAAATAAAGGGAAACATCAAAGAGGAATCTAGTTGTGTGAGCCTGGCATTGAGGGAAACAAAAAAAGTATCATCATCACTGTCATAAGTGTCGAGATGAGATTTGAAGATAGCATCAAGTGAGATCACATGGGGATAACTTGAAAAGAAAGATAGCCCTGTACTAAATCCTGGGTCAATCCCAATTGTACAAATAGGTTAGAGAAGAGAAGAGAAGGCATTAAGGAGCCTGTAAAAGGTTCTTCCAGCAGAGAGAAGAAAACTAGGAGAATGTGGAGTCTTACAATGTAAGAGAGGAAAATTTCAAGGCGATGAGTCCAAGTGTGGTGGTACACACCTGTATTTAGAACACTGTAGAGCCTAAGGCAGGAGGATTGTGAATTCAAGGCCAGCCTTGGCTCCATATTGGTGAGACACTACCAAAAAGAAGAAGAAGGAGGAGGGAGGGAGGGAGAGAGGAAAGGAGGGAAGGAGGGAGGGGGAAGTCATCAACTGATCATTTGCATGGACTACTGCTGCAATGAGTGAGAGGAGAACAGAAATGCCACTGGCTTTCTGATTTTGCGAAGATTTTTGAATTTGACTAAAGCAGTTTCCATAAAGAAGAAAAGACCTAAGTTCAGTGGGAATGAATTAGAGTTGGATGGGAACTAAGGAAGGGAAGATCATCCCTTTAAGAAGTTTTGCTATGAAGAGCAACAGAGAAATAGGTCTACTCTGGATAGAGATAGGAGATCAAGGTGTTTATTTTTAATGGGACACATTACATCACATTGAAATGTTGAGGAAAACAATGCAATGGAAAGGAAACAACTATTTACACAAAGGAGAGACTTGTAGCTGCCTCTTAGTGTTGGAAAGTGTCCTTACAAGGGAGTGAAGATTGATCTGAGACATATGGTCATGATTTAAAAAGACACCACTCACCATGATTATGGGATTTTCTCAAGTGCAGTTTAGTTTTTCAAGCAGAAGATAAGAGATGGCCAATTTACTGATTTAGTCAAGGTTGGAATTTTGTTGAGAGGGTGTATTGCCTGTGAGGGTTATACTGAAGGTACAGGGAATTTATACTTATTAGAAGAAAGTGAGCACATGAAGGTGGTGGTAGGTATTGTTGTTGTTGTTGTTAGGTGCCGTCAAGTCATGTCTGACTCATAGTGACCCTCG
Source organism: Pedetes capensis (assembly GCA_007922755.1). Lineage (NCBI taxonomy): Eukaryota > Metazoa > Chordata > Mammalia > Rodentia > Pedetidae > Pedetes > Pedetes capensis. Next base: position 36,260 of record VMDO01002368.1, on the reverse strand, counting down.
TAGGGTTTTCAATGGCAGATTGTTTGGGGATTGACTTGGGAGTAGGTTGTCAGGTCCCTTCTCCCATTTTTGCGGTGCTGGGAATCGAACTCAGGACCTCAGAGACTGCAGAGTGGTGCTCTACCAACTGAGCTAAATCCCAGCACCAGCTAAAGTATTAGGGTCATAGAATTATAGGTTCCAATGGGCTGAAGATTTAGTGGGATTTACCACTTGCGAGAACATCAAAGTAAATATTGCAAAGGTAGGAAGTAAGATGCTTAAAAATCAAGGTTTAGACTGGGTAACATTGTTGATCAGTGGAATGAAACAATGTAACTGAGTTAAAGGAATCATTAGAATTCAGATAAAAGGAGAGCAGCTTGTGATCAAGCTGAAATAGTAGGGTCCTTCCTTACAGCTCTCATAATTTGTGAAGTGCTTAAGGAAGAGTTTTGAAATTCGAAGAATTCTATAAAGATGTGCCAGGTCTCTAAGGGGACTTCTGATATAACCAGCAAAAGGTTAAAGTTCAGGTCACTTTTGAGATCTCATTGCTACTGAATATTTTGGCCTGCAGAGCTATATAACTTACTAATCATGTAATCATGAGCATTTTATTTAGTTTTGTTGAACTTAATTTATAAAAGGATATTCCCACTGCCACCATTGTTATCAGTATCATCACCACTGTCACCATCATCACCACCATCACAATCACTCCCCACCATTTTTCCTATCCTCAACATTATCCCTATCATATCATCATCATCATCATCCCTATAAGGGTCACTGTAGTTTACAGCCTTTATATTGGCTCTGTATGGAACACTATCCTGTTGTTGTGTATTGTTAGGTGCCGTAGAGTCAGTATCCGACTCATAGCGACCCTCATAGGGTTTTCAATGGCTGACTGTTTCGGGATTGCCTTGGGAGTGGATTGCCAGGTCCTTCTCCCATTTTTGCGGTGCTGGGAATTGAACTCGGGACCTCAGAGACTGCAGCGCAGCGCTCTACCAACTGAGCTAAATCCCAGGCACTAACAAACAAACACTATCCTGAGAGATTTTTTTTCATTGGGTTATTTAGTCTTCCTTTCAACTGTTGCCATTTCAGAGAAGCTTAATCACTAGAGAAAGTTTCCTCTCTTTTCTAAATATTTTTAATTCCTAAAATACCCAGTTATATTCCTCATCATGCTCTATCTGGAAATATCTTTTTAGTTGGCAATGTTGGACCTCATTTATTTACTTATTTTTTTATGATGTTATTGTTTTACATTGGAATCTATGTTGCCAAGGTTGATCCTGAATTCCTGTGCTCAAGTGATACTGTTGCTTCAGTCTCCCAAACAGCTAGGACTATAGGTGTATAACACCTCACATGGCCAATTATTTGTTGTCTCTTTTCAGAAAATCTTTTATGAGATCAAGAACCTTGTCTAAAATTAAGAACAGTGACTAGCTTGTTAAATGTTAAGTCAGTGTTTGTGAATGAAAAGGTACACTGTAAAGCTCTGTACAAATAGTTACTATTTTTATTAGGAGGAGATGCATGATCTTAATGGAACCACTTTAAAGACAGAAACTAACAGTTTGTAACTCAAAAAGAAAATAATTTATATATTGTATTTTTGAAGAATGATGGTTATCTTTTTAAATATCTTAAGATTTAAGTTTATGGAGAACAGAACAAACAGTGGTCAGTTCACTAGAGTTAATTTGAAACAATCAAATGGAATTAATTACCTGTGATAGATGACAGATCATTAATTGGTACAGCAGAGACTGAGATAACAATGTGTGGGAAGGAAGGTGCAAATCTCCGGGAGGATAAAAGCCTCCCTCCCATCCTACCCACCCCATCCTACCCCACCCCACCCCCACTGCCAGCCAACTGGGATGTTCATCCTATAAGAATTATAGATGTGATTCTAGTAGACACAAAGGCATCACTCTTCAACAGCTGATTGAAACTAATCTGCTGTAATAACCACTCAGGAATGGATAATCTCATAGCTTCCTTTGATTCTCAATTGTGGTTTTCACACCTCTTAAGGTAAAATCCAAATGAAATCAGAACTCTTAATTCCTTAAAATTCTTAACAGTAAATACTGTTCCAAATTCTTTCATCTGAGCATCTGAAGATGATTTTTATTTAATATACTCAAAAACATATTGGCTTATTAAAAACTTAGATTTTTTTCTCTGTCTTACTGCTTTACTGAGAACTGTTACTCAAGAATGGCATTGATTTTTTTCATGTTCAAACTTGTTTTAAAGTAACAGAATAAATGTATATTACATATAAATCATTATAAGTTGATAGACTTACATTCTTTTTTGAAAAAGACAATTTATACATTAATTAATTCACCTGAGTGTTCAAGAAATATTTCCTGGCCTTTTTCAAAAAGCAGTTTTAATGCAAAATAAATTATAGAGAAGCTAATGATACTAACAAATAAATCATAGTAGATGAATTCCATGAAGCAATAATAGTTTAAAATGCAAAATTATAAAAACTCTCTAATTGTATACTACATATAATTTATATTTAATGTAGAATATAGAAGCATTTTGGGCTATTTGATGTGATGCAGGTGAGGACATCCAAAAATCATAATTCCAAGGGCTATGTAGGACTTAACAGCAGACAATAATGAGGGTTTACATGAAAATAAGTTATAAAAGACCAAGTTTAGGAAATTGATAAAAAATAAATGGCCTTTCTCAATATCTTTTAAGTTTGTTTTTAAAAGAACTATATAAGCATCTATTATACATAATTTTAAATGTAGAATTATTTATTTATTTATTTATTTTTTGCAGTACTGGGGGTTGAACCCAGGGCCTCACACTTGCATGCTATTTGCAAGTGCTGGACAACTGAGCTGCACACCCAGCCCCCTCCCCCCCCCCCCTTTTTTTTTTGCTGTTTTGAGACAGGGTCTCACTAAATTACACAGACTACTTCTGGTCTTGAACTTTCAATCCTCCTGCCTCTGCCTCCCCAGCCACTGGGATTACAGGTGTGTGCCACTGTGCCTAACTTAGGTTTTATTTTTACCAAAGTGGTACATGTATATAATTGAGAAAGTCACAGTGTCCTATTCCCAAGCCAACCACTTTCAGGTCAGATTTAAAAAATATAATTGATGATGATGATGATGATGATGATGATGATGATGATGATGATGATGATGATGTCTTTTGAATCAGGGTTTCACTGTGTAGCCCAATCTGGTCTGGAACTCATCATATAGACCAGGTTGGCCTCAGACTCATCAGTTCTACTGCCTCAGCCTCCCAAGTGCTGGAATTACAGATGTGAGGCACAACACCTGGCTTAAAAAGATAATTTAAGTGGCATGACTATTTGCTGCTTCTGGGTTATTCAGTATAGGCATTATTTATTGACTTTCTGTTAGGGAGAGGAGGATATAGGTCTCTTTCTCTTCATGTCTGCACTTTCATCTCCCTCCCTCCATATGTCTCGCCCCATACTTTATGCACTAGCTTTCACTCTCTCAATAGAATTATGACATATTTTTGGTAGGGTCCACATTCAATGTTTCTATTAAGACCATATAATCTCTATCTTCAGATAAGCCATGTAGTGAGGAGTAAAACAGCTTACTGTGAGCTCTGTGGAATAGATGGCCCTTAGTGCCAGGCAATCTGGTTGTGTCTTTTCACATTTTCAGGAGCTCTCTCTCTCTCTGTACCCAGCCTTATTTCTGTGAAGTTCGGTCTTTGTTTTTGGACTGCAGAGTTTCCCCAGAGAAGTTTCTGAGTGCCCAGAGGGTGTAATCTTTTCTGTCAGTGTTTTGGATGCCAAGTGGGAGAAATTTCTCTGTATTGTGTTAGCTCTCATTTTATCTTCCTGTTTTTGGTCCAATATTCTTCACTCAATTAGCACTACCAGGCACCACAGTTTGGAAGCTCTCTCTTGTAGTCTCTTCAGAGAATCCACTTTCCATTTTTGCCAAAGTATGAGAGGTTCAGCTACCTGATCATGTGGCATCAGGGAGGAGGACTGTGATCTAACTACCTCTTTAATAACTTACAGGAAACTCTTAGTTTGAGCCTCCAGTCCCTTCCTTTTTCACAGCTACCACTTTTGAGCCTTTTGGACTATTATAAATCAGGCTGTTCTTGGCTTTCCCAGCTGCTGACTTAGGATTTAACTTTCTAGGTTCTGCTAAGTCAGTTACTACTTGTCCATATATTTTCTAGGGTTGTTGTTTGTGTTCTGTCTGTTATTTCCTGGGCCCTAGTGATTTAGAGACTTAAAATAACACATTTATAATAATTGTTTTTGAGTTTCAGAAGGAGATAAGAGGCTAATGAAAGTATTCAGTCCACCATATTTAAAAAGACACCTGAAATAGAATTCTAAGTGAAAGTGATTCAGATAGTACTTAATTCATACAGGGTTTCATAGGAGATATTCTAGTAGTAATTACTATCACACTACATTGGCCAACATGCTACAGTTTCTGGCTGACAAAATGAAGTAATAAAAAAGTAAACTTTAGCTCTAATAAAAGATGAGATTTTTTCCCCCTGTACTAGGGGTGAAATCCAGGGCCTTGTGCATGCTAGGCAAATGCTGTGCCCCTAAGCTGCATTCCCAGCCACCTTCCTTTTTAAAATTTTTAGTTTTGAGACAGTTTCATTAAATTGCACAGGCTGGCCTCTGGCCTTGAACCTGTGATCCACTTTCCTCAACCTCCCAAGTTCCTAGGATTATAGGTGTGCACCACAATGCCTGGCCTAAAGATGAGTTTTATTAATTAGAAAATGTCATTTATCTGAGTTATCTCTCTAAGTGCAAACTTTAGTATTTAATTAAAGTGAGGCATAAGAGATATCAGAAATGATAGTCTTTATATTTCTTTACCAAAGCCAGATGTATGTCTAGTTATATGAAAGTACAGATCATTTCTACTACAATGAAAGTAAACTACAGGTAATGATGGCCCAATTACCTACAGAGAGCAGAGGCTAGCAAGTTCATGTAAAGATTTGACATTTTATTACTTTAAAAAGTATGACTAAATAGTGATGAAAATAGAAATTACATGATCACTCATTCCCAGGTGTCTTTTCTCATGCACTAAGACATGGGACAGCTTGAGATAGAAGATTTAATTTAAACAAGTAAACCAATGGTTTGTTTATCTATTTATTGTCTTCAATCACTTCCACAGCTGGTATGAACATTTGTTAAGTTTCAAATGAACAGAAGCCAATGTGTGTTGTAATAATTAACTTATGACAATAATTAATGTAAGCAACATATGCATGAATATTATCACGTAGTAACACATATGGTTAATTGAAGTATAACAAAATTAGATCTGTTTAACCTTATTTCAAGGACCATTGGCCCAACTTGTTTTGTAAAATGCCCATATGTCTTCACTAAGGTGATTAACTGCATAACATTAATGACCTCAAATATCTTGTGGTTTATTACTTAGTTAACAGAAAACATGCCTCACATGTTGTATTTGTTTTCAAGATGATTTAGAAAGTCAAGATTGGCTAACATGTACAAATGAAAGATGTCTTTCTGCAATAAAGAAATATATATTATCTTTGAAGAAAAACTTCCTTTTGCAAGTTTTAAGGTAATAAAACAGTTGTTTTTCTCAGATTAACTTGCTTTATTGAAATATTTTAATCTTTGGAAAGAATAATCTGTAGGGAAAAATTGGAAAGAAATTGGCAAAAACTCCCAAACTGGGAAAATGGCGTTTGAATATCTGGTTTGTAAGTTAGAAATCTAGGGAAAATGAAAGTAACTTGGTTGCACATTTGTACAAAACCCTTCTTGATTGGACAATTGGACTGAAAGTTGATTGGCTCAGGCCATTCCATGGGCGAGCTACATAAAGAGCTGCACTGCAGCAGCTCAATCCTTTTAGCCCCCTTTTTGGCACCCCTTTCTGTGCCTTCTCACCCGTTCCTGCCTGGACCATTGATGAGGAAACGCCTCTCCCGCTGCTCTCCCCTGGACCTTTGATGAGGAAAGAATGATCTCTCATCGCAATCATCAACAAGGAAAAGAACCTGCTCTCCGTCTGATCACCGATGAAGCAACAGCTGTCTCCTCATGACCACCGAGATGAACAACACAGGTGTTTGCCCCTGGAAGGCAAAAGCGCCTAAGGCTTTTCCTTTCTCCCGTCTCCTCTGGGGTCCCGAGGGCCTCAGGAGTCTGTGCCTCTCACTGAGGGTCCCAAGTGAACTGTGTTTAGTATCTGTGTGCGCATCTGCACCGCCCGTCCGAACCTCCAGGCCAGACCGGGAGGCGCGCGCCCCACATAATCTTTGGAAAGATGATATCACAACACTTACAAAAATGATCATTCATAGAATAAGATGAAAGTAGGAAAAAAATCAAATGTAAACTGGGCAACCATCCCTATAAATCTAAAGACCCTGGAGGCTGAGGCAGGAAGATCATGAATTTGAGGACAGAGGCAGTCTCCACTAATGAGATGCTGACTCAAAATAAAGAATAATAGTTTAAAAAGTAGGCTAGGGGTGTAGCTCAGTGGTACAGCACTTGCCTAACATGGGTGATGCCCTGGGTTCAACCACCTTAATACTGAAAAAAAAGTTAGTTAAAAATAATCAAATGTAAGAAACAGAGTAGAACACAAATAGTTACCAGGTACCATGACTGAGCATCAAACTTTACGTAAAAATTCCTGATAATTACAATAAGAAGAAAGCAAGTTATATTACAAGAAAGCAAGTTAAATTGAGTCTCATCTAAACATAACAAAAACATATGGTTCTTTCTCTTGCTATCTCCTACCACAAGATTATGTCTAACATCAATATCTATGAATATTTTCTTGATTTGCATTATTGGTTTTCTCAGTAATTATATTTAATGAGCCTGCAACCATACCACTGTGATGTCAGATTCCATCAGATCTCAGAAGCTAAGCAGGGTCGGACCTTGTTAGTCCTTGGATGGGAGACTGCCTGGGAATGCCAGGTGCTGTAGGGTTGGGAGAAGGACCCAGCAACCCACTTCTAAAAAACAATCAGCCATTGAAAACCCTATGAATAACAGAGAAGCATTGAAAACACTGTTTCATGTATTGTATGTCAGGTCTCTAAAAGTCAGACATTGACTTGATGGCACCTAACAACAACAACATTTTCAATGAATTGTACAAATTTTAAGTCATTCTGGATAAATGAACATTTTTAATGTTCTTGATTTTGCATATTCTTATCTTAGGCCATTTTCTTGTATATTATTAAATTTCTGGTCTAACCTAATGTAGTCTATGTATTCCATTTTGCACAACTAAAGGTTTATAAGTCACAACTGTGCAGTTTAAAACCACATGAAACACCTAGAATTAGTTTTGTAATTCCAAAATACAAGGTTCTTAATGAGTATTTTAAGGATATAAGGAATGAGACTGTGTCAGATACTTCCTTGCTCCCTGATAACTGAGAATACATTTTTGGTAGTCAGAATGCCTTTGAGAGGTTTAGGTACAGTGGGCAGTTCCCATTGTCCATTTGTTCTTATTCCACTGAACCTCATTTTCTATTTCTTTTGGTTAGCTGACACAAGCTTTCAACTTCTTTCCTCATCTACTTCAACAGCGCATTTGATCAGTGGTCACTTTCAGTTCAATTCTACAAAAGTAGAAGAGATCTTAGTTTCAATGCTATGATTTTATAGATCAAACTCAATGCATTGGGAGGTTAAGACTTGTTTATGGCTTTACAATTGGTTAAAGAGCCTTAGGTATGAGTAAGAATTTATGAGGTTAGGGTTTAAACATGTGATATATTGAAATGATTAATTACAGAATCATAATGATCTTCTTATCCATGTGGACACATGACTCAGGACTCAAAACTAGCCCTAGAATGCTTTCTTAATCTTTGAATACAAGGGCTAAATCTTAGCTACCTTTACTTCTCCAACAGGTAGCAAAATGTCTGACACAGAATGTTTAATAAATGTTGTTTGACTGGGTGAAAAATCAATGAATGAGAAATCAAACCTTTATTGGCACTGCAGATGGGGGAACTTGTGCTGAGTATATAAGCAATTTATTCTAACACATAATCTCCATAGCGATTAGAATAAGAATAATTATTCTTCACAGATACATATATAGACATATTACAGTCTACTCTAAATCTATTTTTCTCAACCTGTTTAAATCATTCTACTTGTCTAGGGACTTATTTTTTGAAATTGAGGCTTATTTGAAAGTAAAATGATTTCTTATGCTACCATAGATCCTAAAAATATGGGGCTGTTTACATTTTTTCATATTAAAATCAATTTAAGTGAATTTTCTTCAAAATCTTATGGGAAATGGATAGTTAAAAGTCTAGTAGAAAATTATTTAACTCTGAGATTCTTCTTATGTAGAAAGAATTCTGATAAAAATGGAACCCATGGCAATTATGAAGTACATCATGAAAAATCTCCAAGATTCCTCACAGATTTTTGCAATGGGTCCTTCCAACTGCATATAGTCCCCATGCCATCAGATGCTTGGACTTATTTTGGAACATATTTCTTTTTCAAAATTCAGTGCACACTAAATAAAATATTTGCCCAAGCTAAAAGCAGATCTGTACTTCTGATCTAGCTAGTTAAAATAACACAAACTAGAACCTTCTCTATCTGCTGTATAACTGAGGACTGCTACATCACATTAATATGAATTAATGTGATTAACATAGAGGCACCAGTTTCTTCTCAGGTAAACATACCTGTCTACTTTTTTTTTTTTTTTTTTTTTTTTTTTTTTTTGCGGTACTGGAGGTTGAACCCAGGGCCTCGCGCCTGCAAATGCTGGACCACTGAGCTGCACCTCAGCCCATTTTTTTTTTTTATTTTTACTTTTTGAAACAGGGTCTCACTAAGATACGCAGACTGCCTCTGGTCTCAAACCTGCAATCCTCCCGCCTCTGCCTCCCGAGCCGCTGGGATTACAGGCGTGCGCCACCACGCCCGGCTATACCTGTCTACTTTTAACAATGACAACACTTTTGTGGCTTAACAAGTTGTCAAGTAGCACCTTTTGAACCTTTTTTTAAAATTTTTTCTTCCTTTACATATAATCTTGTTCTCTGGACTAAGCTTTTCAAAGGTTGCATATTTTTTACTTCCTTCAATGCTCTGAAGGACTTAGGTATAGGTATGAGAGCCAATATGTGAACAGGAATAGTGTGTAGGGATCTTTGAAGAGAGAATTACCATTTGTAAAAACTGAAAAAACTTGCTGTAGTCACCTAAATGACTATAAATTAATTGTTGTTGTTAGGTGCCGTCGAGTCGGTATCCGACTCATAGTGACCCTCTGTACAACAGGGGAAACACTATTGTCAGTGCTTCTCTGCTGTTCATTGGGTTTTCAATGACAGATTGATTTTGGGGAGGGGTTTGCCAGGTCCTTCTCCCAAGCCTACAGCTTCTGGTGTTCCCAGGCGGTCTCCCATCTAGGTACTAACCAGGCAGGACCCTGCTTAGCTTCCGAGATCTGACGGGATCAGATGCCACAGAGCTAGGGCTGCAGGCATAAATTAATAGCAGTGTTTAATTAAAAATACAAATTGATAAATTCAACATGCTCTTAGAAAATTCAACTAATGAAAGCAACAGTATGCAATATGAAAGAAAAATACAGACTGGTTGAGTTGGCATTTGTACTATTTATACTACAATGTTTGAACATTTTATGCTGTGACAGGAGGAAGTTAGCCATATTTTCTTACCTCCTACCCTGTTTTTTAATTTCTCTATCCGGAAATGAATCTGTTTTGAGACACTAAATTCATCTGAAATTCTCATGTTAATCTCATTGAGACCTGTATATTTGATTTAAAGGCTTTTTATCTTGTGGCAATCTCTAGGATCTCCAAAGTCACAGTAGAACACATAACAAAAATAATTCATCACAAATGAGATGGCTTGCTTCTCTGATTTGTAGTATAAACAAATTAGCTTTCCAAAGTGAGATATGAAAAAGCCATATTTTCTGAAGAAAACCTTCTTAAGCTTGTCATAGTTGAAATACTTGAGAAGCCCAGTGGGACTTAGTCCAGGGATATTTGCCACATATTAGAACTACAGCATTCTGGTTGTAAAAGTTTTAGCTTTTCCACATGGCTAATAAAGAACCACTAAGTACTACTGAAGCAACCATAAATTTTCCCCCTGTGGGACCAAAGTTAGCCAGCTTCCTAAAATTTAATTCCTTGTGTGAATATTTTGTGAGGCTTCAATTTTTACATTCTAAACAAAGCCTTTGAATCTTGACTCTATCTAAACATTTACCAAGTAATAAGAATGATTTGCTGAACCTAAATGATAAGAAGTCATCATGGTAATGAGAAACTTGGAGCACATCACTTGTCCCTACATGTTTTTAATAAAAATGCAAATCTTCTTTTCACTCCCTTAAAATATTATATGAAGAAGACTTCAAGCTTTCATAATCAGAGGATTTTTCCTCACAGGTAATTAAATGTAAAATTCTAAGGAATGTTAGAATTGTTGGCAACCCTTAGATATTGCTCATTGTCTCAATATAACTTGAGGCTTAGGGACTCATTAGGTATCATTACTTACATTATCAATTACATGATCAGAAATAATGATTAAACAATACACCAGTTTTTAGAAATTGAAATAAAATATGAGAGAGCAAGAGCAAAAGAGAGAAGGAGAAGGGTAGAGAGAAAGAGAAAGAGAAAGTGGGAAGAAACGATGCCTCAGCAAAGGCTGTGGACAGATGTTTCCCATAAACAATGTAAGCATGTTAGTTTTTAATATAGTGTAGCTTTTCATGAGCTGATAATTTCTTGCAACTGTAATATTAATTAATCCTTTTCTAATCAGGCCTGTGTCCCAAACCAATAAAATTCTGTGGGCAGACCAATTTATCATCTTCCCTGGCAGTCAATGGGGTGAATGAAGATGGAAGGCAGGGTAGCCATCATGCAGACACTCAATCTCTGCTCTCTGTCCTCACCTCCTTACTGCAGAGGAGAACAATTCCTGGATCCACCATATTGCTGAGAGGCAGCCTCTTCTGGATCCAATATTACAAGCTCCAATGGACCACATGTGTAAGCATCTATTAGATGACTTCTCATTGCATTTTATATGAGGGAAAGGCTTTATGTCAGCTCACAAAGTTCTATGACTGTCACTTTCTGTAACACTTTTCCCTCTGCCTGCATCTCCCGCAGCATCCTTGGATTACTAAGCAAGCGTTTCCCTCAACACATAGTTATCTAAACCCAGAATCATCCTTCATCTCTGCCTGGATGATGCCAACCTTCATATTTCAATAAGACTATCTTGTGTTTTCCCTTACTATTGTACTGTTTTCCTCCAAAGTCCTATTCTGAGTTCTAATCATATATTTATTGATTTTTTTTGTTTTATACCCCCAGTGTATTATAAACTTCATGAGGTCAGGCACTGAGACTGTTTTGCTTAGAAGACACCCAGAAGAGCAATTGGCATAGATTGGACGCTCAATGAGGAAATGGCTGAATGCATAAATGAACAACTATTTGTAGATGTATTCTGATAATGTTGGCCTCTTTGGGATATAATTACAAGATGTAAAAGCAATTAGTTGAGGTATAAATCTTTTAATTAAGTTATTCAGATGCTAGACAGTTGTTTTGACTGATGTTTATAAACATCTTTAGTGAGTTGACAGATTTATATTGAAGAGCTCCATTTGGAAACTCATTTCCAAAGAGCCATACCCATTGACATCTCATCACTACCACCTTCCCACCATCCACCAGAAGCCAAGTGAAAATATCCTTATCAAGAATGTTAGACATACTTATTTGTATACCTTTAAAATTTTTTTCCTTTACTGGGGGTTGAATCCAGGGCCTTGTGCTTGCATGCTTTGCAAGTGCTATACCACTGAGCTGCACCCTTAGCCTTTTTTTTTTTTTTTTACTTTTTGAGACAGGGTCTTGCCAAATTACTCAGACTGCCTCTGGTCTCGAACTTGCAATCCTCCTGCCTCTGCCTCCTGAGTCACTGGGATTACAGGCATGTGCCACCATGCCCAGCTAGAAAATTTTTTAAAATTTTTCCCTTTATTAAGGGGTGATAATGTTTTACTGAAAGATAATTTTTAGTAGTAGGCCCATCTGTTCCTGGTATGAATTATCAAATAACAAAGTTTTCATAGTTTCTAAATCTTAAAAAGATTTTTCAAAAAAAATGGCTAAATGGTAGATTAAGAGAATTATATCCTAAAATGACAAATTATGAGAAAAACTAATTGAACAGTAAGAACTTTCTTTTCTTTTTTCATATGAATATATATGTTGTCCAGGCTGGTCTTGAATTCCTGGGCTCAAGGATTCTCCCACTTCAGCCTCCTGAGTACTGGGACTACAGAAGTGCATCACCATGCCTAGCTTCCATATAAACAATTTTTTAGAGAACAAAGAGAATCAAAATTTGGCTTAGATGTGAGCATAGCTTTGTATAATCTTAGAAGGAAGGAAAGAAAGAAGGAAGGAAGAATGGAGGAAGGAAGAAGGAAGACAGGAAGGAGGGAGGGAGGAAGGAAAGAAGGAAAGAAAGAAAGAAAGGAAAGAAGAAAAGAGGAAGGAAAGGAAAGAGGGACGGAGATTAGAGATTGTTCCTCCCTACGTCTCCCCTTACTGCTCCTCACTTATGTAGCCAACCATCCTTGTTTTAGTACTAAAAATTCCATATCCAAAGAAATCCTTACATTGTGGGCAAACTAGGACAATAGTTGCTCATCCTTCCAAGAGATCAGAGGAATGAAGGAGTGTATGTACTTGTCTTGGTGGAAAGACAATAAGAGAAAAAAATGGATCTTTCATAGCTTTGGGAAGAGAGGATGACTATTTGTCACTTGAAGGAAGGCTTTGGGCACGAACAGCTGATTTCACAGTGACCCCCTAAGCTAGACACAGAGCTGGAGATATGCTGTTTATGACAGTTTGATTGTAGGGTCTGGAAGGACAGGATAATGCCCATAATCAAGGTGGGGATGGGACCCACCTAAGAAGGTACTTTTTTTCTAAGTTTGCAAATTGAAGTGGAAACTTCAAAGTGGAATTTTGGTGACTCTAGTTTTGACTTTTTATAAAATTCCTAGATTGAAAGTTCTAATATTAATTTCTGTCCAGAAAAAAATGCTATTTCCGCTTCATAGATTCCTCTGATTAGCTCAATGTGTTATTTTGAAATCTGTTTTTCAAGCTCCAAAAGCTGAAGAAGTCTGTCATGAGTTCACATCTCAGCCACATTGGAAGTTGTGAAAATATTTTATAGAACTCAGATGAGCATGTTATGATGTATAATTATTAGAAGATGAACTATACCAAAACTGATTTGCAGGTTAAAAATTCTGTTAAAAATGAATTAGAGTGGAAAAAAGTATAAAAATCTGAACATGATTCATGTTACTCATGAATTTTCAGCATAATGTTCTTCTTTAGTAAACTCTGACCTGAAAAGGAAACCATTGTATTCACAATTGTCCTCAAAAATAAAACCTGTGTTTATTGTTCTCTCTTATTTAAAGACAGTATAACTCAAACAACTCAATATCAAGAGAACAAATGACATACCCAAGGTTCAAGTCAGCCTGCACAACTTAGTGAGAACTTGTCCCAAAAATAATAAAGAAAGAAAGAAGGAAAGAAAGAAAGAAAAAAGAAAGAGAGAAAGAAAAGAAGGAAGGAGAAAGAGAGAGAGAGAGAGAGAGAGAGAGAGAGAGAGAGAGAAAATCAGTCAGTCAGTCTGGAGGTGTGGCTCAGTGGTGGCGTTCTTGCCTAGCATGTGTGAGAAAACCCCAGTACTGGAAACAACAACAACAACAACAACAACAACAACAAAACCCAAGGCTCTACCTTTGAGTTGCATTTAGTTGAGAACAAAAATTTACCTTATGTCTTTGATTCATCTCATTACCTCATTTGAACAAACATTTATTGAAATATCTGAAATGTAAAAAAGTACAACGATGCTGCCCTAGTGGACTCAAGGCATAGTGATGAAAAGCCTGCCACAAAGGACTACATCTGGTTTGGGCTGAAGGGCTAGAAGAGGAAAAGACAAGTGTCACAGTAAGCAGCTTCAGGTTCCAAATTAAAGATGACTTCATAACTTAAGGGATGATACATCGGTTTTATTATCAATATAACAATACCATTTGAGTTGCAACAGAATAGCAATAATATTTGGTTAGAAATGTATCACAAAGGCTTCACTACAGAAGAGTGAGCAGGAAGGGAGGACAAAATGGTCAAAAATATGAACAGAGACATGGAAATAAGAATGCATAGGGCAAGTTTAGAGAAGGATATGTGGCTTGACTGAGCTCAACTGCATGTGAGGTGTGGGGGAAGGTAGAAGAGCTACAGATAAGTAACTATGGGCATTTCTGGAAAGCCCAGATGTGTAGTGAGTAACAACGGGCAAGACGGCATATCCACAAGTACTGGGGTTCAAGTCCTTGCTTTGCTACTTACTAACCTTGCTTGCACAAAAGAATTTATGAGTTTCAATTTTCTCCTCTGTAAAATGAGGAAAATAAGAGAATCTACTTTACTAGATTGTTGTAAGAATTATGTGAATTAAGCCATTTGAACTTCTTAATAAACACTCAAAATTTGTTATCTAATCTTTTCTCCTAGAGAATTGAGCATTTTGACAGAAAATTTCCCAATGGCTTAAATCAAAACTGGGCATCAAGGATTCATAACTCATGGAATCACTGAACCTAAACCTGACTTGGCTTTGAGGCTCTAAGGTAGGAACTTTGTTGGTTAAATGTTGTTGTTGTTGGTAAGTGTCATTGAGTTGGTTAAATATATAAAGAAACAATTTAAGGGATATAACTCCCTCTGCTTAAAACACTTGATGTTGTTAAAGAATATGTTTCTGGAGCTGGAGATGTAGCTCAGTGGTAGAGTGCTTGCCTAGCATGTGCAAGGCTCTGGGTTTGCTCTTGAGCAAGATAACCTGAGATTACTTCTACTGAATAATGGTAGCAAGCAGAACTCCTTGATTCATTAAAGAAGATTTATGCAAATTTTACTGTACAGCAATACCCCTATACTTAAAGAATCAGACTAAATACAAACATGAAAAGGATTTGTTAAAAATTTGTAAGAAAAAAACTTCAAAAAGACAGACTGGAATTGGGTGGCGGATTGGGACTATTAACCTTATTCTGAGCAAAAATGTAGAACACCGAAATAAAAGAGCAATGACCTTTTGCTTCACTGAAATAAATGTCAGGATAATGTTAAAGGTTACAGTTTTGTGATTCTGAAATAACACCTGAGTGGCGGAAGTCTTTAGGAAGTAGCATTACTCGCCACCCTATTAATAATAGAGCAAGTTATAAAGAATACAATGATCTGCAGGAGGCCATAATCTTCTTAAGTATGGATTCCAATGTCTTGGTTCAGAATTTTCCATTACATTTAAAGGGACCAAGTCATTCTTTCTGAGTAACCAATGGAAAAGAGAGATGCACTTGGAAAAGGAAGACAGGCCCCTCTCTCACACAGGTGTCAGTGGAGGGAGCCCTGTCATGAAGCAGGTTCAGTGAACAGCTGGTATTCAGCTCTAGTTGAGGTGGATAGCTGCTGAGCTGTAAACTCTTGACTTCAATCAAGAAGCAAACTCTAACTGAGGTAAATTGCTAGTGCACTCTCATAGAACACAGCCATCAGGGGCATGGAAATTTCCCTACAAGTAAACAAATGATCTGTAACCACAGATGTGTTTAATATTGGCTGATACTTTTTCTAAAATGCCAGTACATCCAGATAGTTTGCCAAGATTGAGGCTTCTAATTGCCTGAAGTCATATTTTATATTTATTATTTTTCCAGAGGGGTTGCTATGAGTCAGACTTGACTCGACGGCACCTAACAACAACAACAACAAGTTCAGCATAGACTCTAATCCAGACACCTGTTTGAATACTGATTCTGTCACTTATCAGTTGATTGGAAACTAAACCTTTCTGATATTTTGTTTACTTATCTGTAAAATAGGAAAATAATTATATCTACCTCATATGAGCCTGCAGCCATAGCACTGTGGCATCTGATCACATCAGAACTCAGAAGCCAAGCAGGGTTGGGCCTGGTATTTGTGAGAATACCAGATACTGTAGGCTTGGGAGAAGGACCTGGTAGCCCACTCCCAAAAATCAATCTGTCATTGAAAACCCTATGAATAGCAGAGAAGTACTAACAATAGTGTTTCGCCTGTTGTACATAGAGTCTCTGTGAGTTAGACAGGGACTCAACAGTACCTAACAACAACCACCACCACATATATTCTTATGAAAATCAGAATGAGAAAAGTGAGCATTTAGAAAGATGGCTAGCATATATATAGTCAGCACTCAAACACTAAGCAAATGTTAGTTGTCATTATTACTAAGGTTTATGTCAGCACTACTGGTGTAAAATATACACAGCAGTGCGTTGTAATAGATATGTTTTCAAGTTTCCATTTCACCCATAACTTTTTCTTTATAAGTTGTCTTGGCCTCCATAGCCTGTTGAAGGGGTTTTCTATGTGGCTCTATAAATATCTTGTCTGTCTGCTCTTTTCCTGGCTTCAAATGACTGAATCACAGGCAAATACCTGATCTGAAGCCAACTGGTATATTGCATGGCCAAGGACTTTAGGGCATTTGGAGAAAAAGGTCATTCAGAATCTGGGCCAAAGTTAGTCCCAGAGTAGCACAAAGTCATGTGCTCACTGAAGTTATGAAAACTGAAACCACCAGGACACTCATCTATATAGAGAAAAGAAAGGGAGAGAGGGAGAGAGAGAGGGGAGAGAGGGAGAGAGAGAGGGGAGAGGGAGAGAGAGAGAGAGAGAGGAGAGACAGAGAGAGAGAGAGGGTCAGAGGGAGAGAGAGAGAGAGACAGAGAGAAGAAACAATGGAAGAGATGGGGGAGAGGGAGAGAAGGAGGTGGGGGAGGAGAGGGGAAATAGAAGAAAAGTAGAGAAAAGAGAAAACTTCAGTTTCCAAATTCTTCCACATTCCCAGCTCTAATCTCTCTATGCCTTTTCTGGGAAACCATATGAAAATGAAAAAAAAAATACTTACCACATATTTACTTGAACTTATTTGCATGACTTTTGCCTTTTTGGTATTCTATACTATAGCATCATAAAAGTATATACAGCATAGGATCCCCAGTTAGAATACAGGACTCCAAGATTTTTTGTTTCTGTTTTTGCAGTGCTGGAGATTGAACCCAGGGCTTTGTGCATGCTGGGCAACTCCTCTACCACTGAGCTATACTGTCAGTCCCAGGTCCCCAGAATTTTGTTTGGTAGCTATCTAGGTCAGGTACTGACATCATATTAATTTTGTTTGGTGTGAAAAGGGGAAAAGTATATAGGGCAGCCAGCACTCAATTTCCTTCGAAGTTGTGGTTAGGACATCATCTTTTGGTTAGGCTCCATCTTTTTTATCTATTGCTCTGAGTTCCCTTCAAACTTAGAAAGTTCTGGGAGGAATAAAATTTGCCTGTCTTCATATAAAGACTTCTCTCATGGGCTTGGCCTATAGCCATAGCACTGGGGCATCAGATCCCACCAGATCTTGGAAGCTAAGCAGGGTTGGGCCTGGTAAGTACTTGGATGGGAGACCCTCTGGGAATACCAGATACTGTAGGCTTGGGAGAAGGATCCAGCAACCCACTCCTAAAAATCAATCTGCCACTGAAAATCCTATGAATAGTTGAGAAGCACTGACAATACTGTTTCGCCTATTGTACAAGAGTCTCCATGAATCAGACACTGACTCAATGGCACCTAACAACTGATGAGGTTGAGATACATTCAGAAAAACAGTTACCTTCATGTTCAGAGATTTTCAGCACATTACCCACTAAAATAATAAAATATAAATTCCATTGTTATAAGCTGTCTACTAGTCAAAGCCTATCCAGAGTGTTTCAAGGATGAAGGATTCCACAGATTAATGATAGATGTTAGTGGAAAACAGGGGTCCTTTCCTCAAGTAAATTGGCATAGGTTTAAACAAGGCCAAGTAGGGATTTTGGGAGACTTTAATATGCTAGTACCCAGTAGGAATCTACAAAGAGGAGTGTGGATGCATGAGTTGTCAAGGCATCACTTTTTCGAGGAGCATAGTGACATAGGGAATGTTGTTTAGAAAATTTATTCTGTATCAATGGTCCTAAACTGGATGTGCACTTGTCTTTCCTAGCCTTCTGCACTTTCCACAAGAACATTCAGCAATATCTGGGGATGTTTTTGTTTGTCATGTCTCAGGAGTAGGGGAAATGCTTTTACATCTAGTGGGGAGAAGCTGGGATGCTGCATGTTAAAGTTAATCTGGATTGTTCAAGATCCAGTTAAGATGGCAAACTGAAAGCAGCCACAGTTAGACCGGGGAAGACAAAAAGGAGTTGGGAACAGCCACAAAGGTCTCTTTTCAGAATGGAGAAATACTGGAAAGCAGCTTTAACCAGTAGAAAATGCATTGTGCTAGGACACCAGATTTAAAGCAGAAAAGTCACAAAGAAGTGAAACCAGTGGGGTGCCATTTCAGAAGAGTCCACCCAGGCAAGAACCAGGAGTGTGGGACGAACCTCTGTCCTATCAGAAGAGCTGGGGCATGGAGCCCAACACACAGGAGACAAACACTCCACCATAAAGGATCTGGGGCTAATTTGCCAACTACACTGCTTCATCTGTGCTGGTGAGCAGCTCCCTTGTGAGCTTGTGGTTGAGAGGTTGTGTGGGGAACAAGATTGGAGGTGTGGTGGAATCTGCACCAATGGGAAAATACAGATCCTCTTGCAGGTATTGGGGAGATCCTTGAGAGCAAACTGAAGACAATCTGAGCCCGCTCTTTGAATGGGGGCTTTGGGAAAATGTAGTCATAGTCCATGCAGGGAGGGCAGATGAGATCAGTGAAACAAAGGGATGCCAGTTTTTCCCCAGGTCTATCCAACAGCCGGGGGCAAGGCAGTCTTTGAATTAAACAAATTCCAGAGGCTTGCAGTGGGCTCCACTGAGGAGAGGGCAGGTGCTGCACACACTGCAGCTACTGCGCAAACTGCTGTGCTGAGAATCTCCCAGTGGCCATCTGATGCCCTCCAGATTTGGAGCAGTGGCCCACTTAATTAAAGAATCCCTGAGGCAAGCTGTCAGTGGCCCTGGAAAACTGGGGGGTACTGAGTACTTTCCAGGAACACAGAACCCCAAGGAGTCTCACTCTCTGTTAGGGCACTGTGCAGAGGACCAGGAAACAGCAAATTTGGGGAATTGTGTACCCCAGTGCAGGGTGGTAAGGCCCAAATGCCCACTATGAGGGCAGTAATCAACACAAACCCAGCTGTTTCGGCTGTAATCACCCTAAAGAGAGAGAACTAGCGTACAAACTTTGGCAACTTAAAGCGCTAAAAGGAATGGCAGCAGCCAGGGTCTTGGCGGGGATCCTAACACTCTGGGGGCAGAAGGACCAGAACTGGATCCCCTCATGAGTATATAGAGGCCTGGAGGGCACATGCCCTTTCTGAGAACTGAGTTGTAATGGTAGTGAGTAGGCAGAGTCATAAGGAATTGGGTGAGTATCATATAGACTAGATTAATAATCAGCATGAGTTGAGCTGTTGTTGGATTAGCTTGTTTTTTCTTTTTTCTTTATTTACCTTACATCTATAGGTATCTGGTTGGTGATCTGGGGCTGTTACATTATTGCTAAGCTGAACTGGTTTTATCTTTGGGTTTCTTTTTTAGCTTTCCCCATACCACTGTCGCTTTCCCTCTACTTCTATAGACCTTGAAACCTCTCTTCACCAACCTCACTAGACACAAATTTCAACCATTATTAGGTTTAGGATACCCAGGTCAACTAATATGTCCCAAATTTATTCATCATAACCCATTTCTTGCTTCTTGGTGCAGTTCCCTGGGCAATTGGGAGTCTTGTTAAGGAAGTACTTGCCTATGTGTTAGAGCATGTTCTCTACTTTTTCTTCTAGTAATTTTAAGGTTTCTTATTTGAGGTTGAGGTCTCTGATCCATTTTGAATTGATGATCATACAAATTGAGAGATACAGGTATATTTTCATTCTGCTGTGCATGAAAATCCAATTTTCCTAGCACCGTTTGTTGAAGAGGCCATCTTTTCACTAACGTACATATTTTGTCCCTTTGCCAAAGACCAAGAAGCTGTGGTTATGTGGGTGTATGTAGGGGTCTTCTGTTCCATTGATCTTCATGGCTGTTTTTGTGCCAGTACCAAGCTGTTTTTGCCACTGTAGTATAGTTTGAAGTGAGTTATTGTGATACATCTTGCACTGTTTTTGCTGCTTAGGATTGTTTTGGTTATGCATGGTCTTTGTGCTTCCATATAAATTTCATCTTTTGAGCGCCTTCCAACCTGTGGGGCTCATTTTCTGGCACCGTATCTGACAGTGTCTCTCTGCCATTCATTGAGTTTTCCATGTCTAATTGTATCAGGAGTGGGTGAGCCATCCCCTTCTACCTAGTCTGCTTAGTTTGGAAGATCAGTTGAAACCTTCCATCCCTGGGTGACCCTGTATGTATCGGTAACACGATTGGCATAGCTTTCAGTTTCACAGCAACATACAAATCCCCACAGCATAGTAAAGTGACAATCACATGGGCGTTCCTAACTATGAGGGAAATGCAAATCGAAACAACACTGAGATTCCATCTGATTCCAGTAAGAATGGACAAGATTAACAAAACAATTAATAACAAATGCTGGTGAGGATGGGGAGAAAAAAAGAACACTTTTACACTGCTGGCAGGACTGTGAATTACTTTAGCCACTTTGGAAATCAATAAGGAGGTACCTTAACAAACTAAAAAAAAAAAAAATGGCTGGAGGTGGCAGCTCAGTTGTATGCAAGCTCAAGGCCCTGAGTTCAACCCCAGTATTGAAAAAAAAAAAAAAGGAACTACCATATGACCCAGTTACACTGGGAATATACTCAAAGGAAGATAACTCATCATACTATGCAGACACCTGCACTTCCATATTTAATGCAGTACTCTTCACAATTGCAATGGTATGGAATTGACCAAGATGCCCATCAACAGAGGAGTGGATGGAAAAACTATGCTATACACAATGGAATATTACTCAACAATAAAGCAGAATGAAATTATATCATTTACAGCAAAATGGATGGAACAGGAGAATATTTTAAGCAAATTAACCTAGACTCAAAAAGAGAAATACCATATGTTCTTACTCAAATGTGGGATCTAATTCTATCTTAAAGGAAAAAATTGTTTGCACATATATGTATATAAAAATGAACAATCACACTTATCAAAGAATGGAAAACACAAGTGGACCCGACAGGAGGTGGAGGGGAGGAATGAGTGGTAGCAGAGAATGAGAAAGGGGGATAAGGGAGGTGGAACAATGCAGAGGAGTAAGAGGGAGAGGAAGATTACAAAATACAGGAGGCAACTATATGAATATATAGAAAAAAGGGGAAAGGAACATCAATTGGAGTATAACCCATGATTGCATGTGATTCTTACTGCATGTTAATTAAAATTTCTACTTTCTCCTTTTCTTCTTTAGCTCATATTGTCCTGTAAAATATGTAAGGTGGTGAATGTGTAAAGAAAACTGATTTAATACACTCATAATAGATGTGACAAATGGCTTATTACTTTGTACCCCACCAATATTTATTAATTAAAACAACAGAAATTAATAAAACTGGAAAAAATCTGGATTTTTGCTTCATTGGATTGAGAAATGCATGAGAGATTAGTACAGCACACCTTTGGGTGTGTCTGTGAAGGCATTTCCAGAATGATTAGCTCATGAATACTCTGACCTGATGGCTTCATCCACTGATGAATTGAAAGTTTGAGTACACTATTGGGAGGTGATAGAATTGTGGAATGTGGGGCCTGATGGGAGGAAGTATTTCATCAGGTGCATGACCTTGGTGGCTATATCTTGCCCTAGCCCTGTTCTGTTATGGTGCCTCTCTGCTTCCTGTCTTCTGGGATGTGAGCTGCTCTGCTATAGCCTCCCTGCCTTGATGGACTGAAACCTCTGAAACCATTGTTTTTGATAGGTGCTTTACAGTTGAGTCCGACTCATAGCGACCCTATGTACAGCAGATCGAAACACTTGCTGATTCTGTGCCAGGCAAACGATCTTATTTATGTAAGCCCATTATTGGAGACACTGTGTCAATCCATCTGGTGGAGGATTTTCCTCTTTTGCGTTGACCTGCCACTCTCCCAAACATGATGTCCTTCTCCAGGGATTGATCTCTCCTGAATACATGTCCAAAATATGTAAGACCATTTCTGGACATTCTTACTTACAAGGAGCACTCTGGTTGCCCTTCTTCTAGGACAGATCTGTTGGTTCTTTTGGCAGTCCATGGTATATTCAATAGGCGTCTCCAGCAACATAATTCAAAAGCATCAATTCTTCTACTGTCTCCCTCGTTCAATGTCCAGGTTTCACAACCATATGATGCAACTGAAAATATCATGGCATGAGTCAGACACACCTTCGTCTTCAATGTGACATCTTTGCTTTTCAATACTCTAGAGATCTTTTGCCACAGCTTTCCCTAGAGCAATGCATCTTTTGATTTCTTGACTGCTGCTTCCATGGGTGTTGATTATAGAGCCAAGCAAAGCAAAATCTTGGACAACCTCAATCTTTTCTCCATTTATTATGAAGTTGTGTGCTGACCCAGTCCTAAGGATTTTTGTTTTGTTGATGTTTAGTCGTAACCCATATTGAAGGCTGTGATCTTTGATCTTCATCAGGAAATGTTTTAAATCCTCTTCATTTTCAGCAAGCAGAGTTGTATCATCTGCATAACGCAGGTTGTTAATGAGTCTTCCTCCAACCCGGATGCTGCATTCTTCCTCATAAAGTCCAGCTTCTTGGATTATTTGCTCAGCATATAAATTGAAGAGATAGGGTGAAAGTATACAGCCCTGATGCACACCTTTCTCAACTTTAAACCACACAGTATATCCTTGTTCTATTCAAACAACTGCCTCCTGGTCCATGTACAGATTTCTCATGAGCACAATTAGGTGTTCTGGTATTCCCATTTTCCAAAGTGTTATCCATAATTTATTATGATCTACACAATCAAATGCCTTTGCATAGGCAACAAAACATAGATCGACATCTTTCTGATATTCTCTGCTTTCAGCTAATATCCACCTGACATCAGCAATGATGTCCCTGGTTCCCCATACTCTTCTGAATCCTGCTTGATTTTCCAGTAATTCCCTGTCTATATACTGCTGCAGTCACTTCTGAATGATCTTTAGTAGAATTTTGCTTGTGTGCAATATTAATGATATTGTCTGATAGTTTGCATATTCAGTTGGATACCCTTTTTTGGGAATAGGCACAAATATGGATCTCTTCCAGTCAATTGGCCAAGTAGCTGTTTTCCAAACCTGTTGGCACAAACATGTTAACACCTCCAGTGCTGCATCTGTTTGTTGAAACATCCCTATTATTATCCCATCAATTCCTGGAGTTTTGCCAGTTCTTTCAAGGCAGCTTCCACTTCGTCCTTCAACACCATTGGTTCCTCTTCATACGCATCCTCTTGCAATGGTTGGTCATCTACCAATTCCTTCTTGCATAATGACTCTGTGTCATTCTTCCCATCTTCTTTTGATGTTTCCTGCATCATTTAATATTTTCCCTGTAGAATCTTTCACTACTGCCACTCGAGGCTTGAATTTTTTTTCACTTCCTTAAGCTTGAGAAACACAGAGTGTGTTCTTCCCTTTTGGTTTTCTGCCTCCAGCTCCTTGCACATGTCATTATAATATTTGTTTTTGTCTTCTCGAGCTGCCTTCTGAAATCTTCTGTTTAGTTCCTTAACATCATCATGTCTTCCTTTTACTTTAGCTGCTAGACATTCAAGGGCAAGTTCTACTGTCTCTTTTGACATGTAATTTGGTCTTTTCTTTTTTTCTTGTCTTTTAAAGAACTTTTTGCTTCCTTCTTGAATGATATCTTTTATGTCGTGCCACAACTCTTCTGGTCTCCTATCATTTGTGTCTAATGCATTAAACCTATTTTTGAGGTGGTCTCTGAACTCAGGTGGGATATACTCAAGGACATACCATGGCTCTCCTATACTTTTACTAATTTTCTTCAGCTTCAGTTTGAATTTGCCTATGAGAAGTTGATGGTCTGATCCATAGTCAGCACCTGGTCTTGTTTTGACATTTTGTATAGAGTTTTTCCATTGTCTCTTTCCACATATGTAGTCAGTTTGATTCCTGTATGTTCCATCTGGTGAAGTCCATGTGTATAGTCTCCGTTTATGATGTTGAAAAAATGTATTTGTAGTGAAAACATCATTGGTCTGACAAAATTCTATCATGTGATCTCAGCTTTGTTTCTGTCACTAAACCATATTTTCCAACTACTGAGCCTTCTTCTTTGTTTCCAACCTTTGCATTCTAGTCACCAGTGATTATCAGTATGTCTTGATTGGATGTTTGATCTATTTCAGATTGCAGAAGCTGATAGAAGTCTTCCCTTTATTCATTTGTGGCCTTAGTGTTAGGTGCATAAATTTGAATAATAGTCATATCAACTGGCCTTCCTTGTAGGCCTATGGATATTATTCTATCACTGACAACATTGCATTTCATGACAGATCTTGAAATGTCTTTTTTGATGATGAATGCAACCCCATTTCTCTTTAGTTTATCATTCCCAGCATAGTAGACCATATGATTGTCTGATTCAAAATGGACTATGCCAGTCCATTTTAGCTCACTGATGCCTAGAATGTCAATGTTTATGCACTCCATTTCTCTCTTAATGATTTCTAATTTTCCTAGATTCATACTACATACATTCCATGTTCCAATTATTAATGGATGTTTACAGTTGTTTCTCCTCATTTTGAGTCGTTCCACATTAGCAAATGGAGCTCCCTGGGGTTTTACTCCATTTCTGTCATCACGGTAGACTCAACTTTGAGGAGGAAACTCTTCCCCAGTAGTCTCTTGAGCGCCTTCCAACCTGGGGGGCTCATTTTCCGGCACTATATCTGATAATGTTTCTTTGCTATCGATAGGATTTTCAATGGGTAGTTGTTTTGGGGGTGGTTCACTGGTACCTCCTCCCTAGTCTGTCTTAGTCTGGCAGCTCAGCTGAAACCCATCCACCATGGATAACCCTGCTGGTATCTGAGATACCAGTGGCATAGCTTTCAGCCTCATCATAACACACAAGCCCCCACAGTGTGGCAAACTGACAGACATGTGGGGGTCTGAAACCATAGGCACAATAAATCTTTCCTCCCTTAAGTTGTTTATGTCAGCTATTCTTGCCACAATACCACAAAATCTAACACACCAGTAAACATCTTCAATGTTCAGGAAAGCCCCCACTGTAAAGGATCACATAGCCCAAATGTCAATAATGCCAATGTTGAGAAATCATGACCCAGATTATAGTAAGTTGATTGGTAATATTAACATTACTTGAGGGTTGGGGGAAGTAGAAGGCAGCAGGCTTCCTAGGTATAGCTTTCCATCCTAAGAAAAACACTCTATGAATATGGAGCTCTTACATCTCCCAGAATCTGTACTAGATTAAGTTCTCTGCAAGAACATAATGTTCTCAGTTTAAGAAAAAGCATTGTTATGTCTTTCACTCTTATTATAGTCATTCTTTTCAAAATGTCTCAAATTTACAACATAGAAAGGAAAGTAAGATTGAAATAAGTATTGGTAATTTTTTTCTAGCCTCATGTTTTCTCAAGATGTTGTTGTTGTTGTTAGGTGCTGTCGAGTCGGTATCTGACACCTAGTGACCCTCATAGTGTTTTCAATGGCTGACTGTTTCAGGATTGCCTTGGGAGTGGATTTCCAGGCCCTTCTGCCATTTTTGCGGTGCTGGGAATTGAACTCGGGTCCTCAGAGACTGCAGTGCAGTGCTCTACCCACTGAGCTAAATCCCAGCCCCTCTCAAGATGTACTCAGTCTAATTTATTTCAACCACATGCCATGAGAGCTAAGCAGCAGCAGAGGTATCCCTAGTTAGACCGTGAAGCAATTTTAATGACTGTCACCTGCCTGCCTTTCTTCTGCATCAGTTCTTCCTTCAGTGTCCTGGGTTTCTTTTAATTTGCCCAGTTTCTCTTTCAGATGGAGAACTCAATTTTTCTCTTCTCTTTTCTTCTTGACTGTTTTCTCTTCTCCTTATTCCTCCTTCCTATCTGTCTTTCCTTCTCCCTCCCTCCCTTTTTTCTTCCCTCTTTCCTCCCCTCCCTCCCTCCCTTTCTTCTTTTGAGATAGGGTCTTGCTATATATTCCAGACTAGCCTAAAACTCATGATCCTCCTGCCTCAGCCTCCTGAGTGCCAGGACTACTGCCCTGCACAACCATGCCAGGCTTGGAGAGTACACTTCTGTGAATGTCTAAGGACATTAAAACCTTATTCCCCCACATTCAGGAAATGTGTTCATGGTGCAGGAAGAGGACAAGGAAATGAACACTCACAGGGAAGTATTAGGCATATGTAGTCTGCCTCGTAATGGCTCTGTAAATGACGGGAATTTGAAATTTCTTACACTTGAGGCCTCACCTTATTCTAATTCCTTTTCATCACTGGAAAGATCATTGGCAGGGGCAGAACTAGCCTGTGAGCATAGAGGTGTGGATTCTTTCTCTGTTCTCACTGAGAACATTGGACCAGCCCCTCCCACCCCTTCCTCTACATCACTAGTCTTTTCAACTCATGGAGGTCCCCCAATTTGTCTTACAGTGGTACATCTCACTCTCACTTGCCTGGGAAAGGCACCCAACTAGGCTGCAATGGGAGGCCCTTGCTCAGCGTAGGATGGCAGCTCATTTCTCCTATTTTCTTGTGGCCACTGCTTAACCATCAGAGCTGGCCCACTGTATGCTGCCAAAGTATGTTCTGCAAATCAGGTAACTAGGGTACTGGGAGGATACATATTTCTCTCATGCTTTTTTCGAGTTTAAGTGAAATAAACCTAGAACATTTTTCAATCTGCTCCTTAATGTCATTGCTAATATAATTCTTGTCAAACTTTTTTAGTAAATAAAAGCAAAATCACTAAGTTGAATGACTACAGAGGAATGTAGTTATATAGGAAAACTCTTTGGATTTACCTAAAGGTAAGATATGAAAGGAAAGTTCATCTCTACATCAGTAGAACTGAAAATAGGGAAAATGTCTTCCTTTTCAAATTTGAGGTTTGCTGTTAAGGTCTGTGGATGGAATAATCTACCTGAATACAAAAATGCTCTTCTCTCAGACTGCTTAGGAACAAGGTACCCACACAGCTGTAAGTAGGAGTGAGTTAGCATCTCATAGTAATCCTCCCTCTTTTTATTACAGGTAGAATCCTAACTTCATACTTGTCTCTGGAGAACTTAGATTTTCTTCTCATCTGTTTACCTGACAATTCAAAGAGAGGATGAGCCATTACCAGCTGCATCTTAAATGTTTTAAGGCAGGAACAATATCTGGTAGTTACTGAGTTATGGCCATGTATATTTTGAGTGAAACCTGAATTTTTTAATTTGTTTTAGGAATTAACACTGTTATTAATCCTGTGTAAACAATATGGTGACTAGGAAAAGATATAAAACAAGAAATTGCTAACATAGAAATCACCATTGATCCTGTACGGTTACTATACTTTTTGGAATTGTTTAAAATAGCTCAGTTTTAATAATGTAACATTAAAAATGAATTTTCTCCAAAGGACCAAAATAGTGATGACTCAACTCCTCAGATTATTTTTCAAGGATAAAAACAAAAGCCACATAATATCCACAGTCCAGCAAGGGATCCAATTAACAATTTCATGTATGGGTCTCTGTTTGCACTCAAATTTTGATGCAAAATCTGGTTTAGGTGAGAACTTTGTACTGATTATGATTTCTAGCAATGTCTGTGTATTTCATGAATCTTACATTTCAAGCCAGTTTCATTTTTATGTGTGAATATTCAAATACAGGGTCTTACATAAATACTTACATAATGTTAGATGGGAATCCAGATGCATAATGAATGAACTTGTCATTTTTCTAATGCTTGGAGATTTTTGAAAGTACTTAAAATCCAGTTCATGTGCCTGTGTGAGATTTGTGTATGTGTTTGTACAGATGAATTACACAGAAAGTCTTCTATGCTTTAAGTCTCCAGGTTCTTAATATATATATTTTTTTCTCCTCTCTCTCTCTCTCTCTCTCTCTCTCTCTCTCTCCTCCTTTTCTTTTCTCTTCAATTCTTTCTTCTCTCTTTTTTTCACAGGGTCTTACTACTGTAGCCCAAGCTGGCCTCAAATTAAAAATCCTCTTGCATCAGCTTCCCGGGTGCTGGTATTACAGGAGTGTGCCACTATGTCCAGCTTAGATATGTATATTTTTTATTTAAATAATACTTTATTTCTAAAATGTACCTACCTAAGACTGAGTCTGCTATTTTCAGGAAGATTTAAGTAATATATATTTGGGAGGAGTTAAAATTACTCAAGGTGAAAGTCATATGGTGAATTTTTCTGATTCCTTTAAAGAGTAAAAAGAGTATGAACCTTTTTGTTTGGGAGTAAATATTCAATATTCATGCAAATATTCAATATTATCATTGCTTAAACTTTTGAAAATAACATGTAAACATTCTTTAGGCTAGACTATATCTTAGACAGTCAAGCCATACATTCCTTATAATTAGAATAGACATTTCTTATAACTGAGAAGTCCTTCCTTATGTCTAATCTAAATATATCTTGCTGCCAACTCTAGCTACTTCTCTTTATTTTGTCTCAGTGGAAAAAAATAGATCAGCATTTTCATTGCTATACCATTTTTGCTAAAAATCCATTATTAAATTGATTCAACATCTCTTTTTGACTATATAAACTAAACCTTTTACCTTTCTGAATTAATAGGTTCTACATTCTGATTCTTGTTTCATTCTTGTAATGTTCTCCCCACATCTCTTTTAGAAATGCAGAGCCATAGAAAAGGCAACATTATATAATGAAAGGGAAGAGAATCAGTGACAGCCAGTTTTTGTTTGGTATGGATTTTACATGGTTTCCCTTGACTAGGAGGCCTTCTGAGTTTGCATTCTTCCAAAGGCTTGTACTTCCCCTCATATATAAACACACAACTAAGCCAGGTATTAGTACATGCCTATAATCCCAGAGACTTGGGAAGCTCAAGCAGAAAGATTTTGAGTTTGAGGCCAGAGGCAACCTGCACAACTTAATGAGACACTGTCTCAAGATAAAAAATGGGCTTGAGATGCAGCCCAGTGGTAGAATACTTACAAAGTGTGAGAACTCAGTTGATGGCCTCCCAGAGCTGTTGCTGGCTGGAAGACCCTCCATTAATTTAGCCTCATAGCAGAATCTCCTTGGAGAAGAAACAAAGATTTATTTATATCTTCAGGGTCTTGATGCTTCTTATATCATAGCAACAGGTGTTCTTCTGATTTATTTTACTTTTTTAAAATCTATATTTTATTGTGCTTTACATTTATACCATGCATGCTCAAAAATGTATATATATATTTAAGAGATTTTATCTGTATATTACTTTTGTGTGTGTGTGGTACTGGGGGTTGAAACCAGGGCCTCACACTTGCATGCTTTCCAAGTGCTGGACCACAGAGCTGCACACCCAGCCCATTTTTTTACTTTTTGAGACAGGGTCTCAAACTCTGGTCTCGAACTTGCGATCCTCCTGCCTCTGCCTCCCAAGCCGCTGGGATTATAGGCGTGCACCACCACACCAACCTCTGTATATTACTTTTTGAAGATGAAGTACAGTAGCAATGTGTACTATGATGTTCACTCAAAAGATGGTGTTAATCAAATGAATACTAGTGCCACTGTGCAGTCTTAAATAGTAAAATGGCCAAGTTTTGTGCCCCCTTTGTATTTATGTTTTCACACTTAAAATGGAGAAGAGGGAGTCCTATGGCAGCCAGAAGTTCCAGTAGGAAGCTTGTCCCTCAAAGCATGAGATCAGTCCTGACCAGACCTGATCCTGAAAATGGTCTTCTACTGAGCCTTGATTTGAAACATTTACTGATGAACATCAAAGAACACAGCCTTCAGTATGGATTGTGACAAACATCAACAAAAGTCCTGACAACTGGGTCAGTATGCAACTTCACAATACATGGAGAAAAGATTGAGGTTGTCCAACATTTTGCTTTATTTGGCTGTACAGTCAATACCTGTGGAAGCAGGAGTGAAGAAATCAAAAGACACATTGCTTTGGGAAAAGCTGTGGCAAAAGATTTCTTTAAAGTATTGAAAAGTAAAGATGTCACATTGAAGATGAAGGTATGCCTAACTCATGCCATGGTATTTTCAGTCACATCATATGGTTGTGAAAGCTGGACATTGAACAAGGGAGACAGGAGAAGAACTGATGCTTTCAAATTATGGTGCTGAAGATGATTATTAAATATACCATGGACTGCCAAAAGAACCAACAGATTTGTCCTGGAAGAAGGGCCACCAGAGTGCTCCTTGGAAGCAAGGATGTTTAGACTATGTCTGACATACTTTGACCATATAGTCAGGAGAGACCTGTCCCTGGAGAAGGACATCATGCTGGGGCAGGTCAACGAAAAAAAAAAAAAAAAAAAAAAAAGGAAAACCCTCTACTATGTGGATTGATACAGTGCCTGCAACAAAGGGTTTAAACATAAATAAGATCATGTGCCTGGCACAGAATCGGGGAGTGTATTGTTCTGCTGTACATAGGGTCGCTATGAGTAGGACTCGATTTGATGGCACCTAACAACAACAACACTGAGCCTTGAAAACCACACCTAATAAAGTAATACACTTGCAGACTGAAAACTACTGTTTTCCCTTTGTGTCACCAATAAAACAAGTCCACAGATCCTTCCTAGATTTACTCTAGTATCTTTATTATTCTCTTTTATCAAATTCATTGTTACATTCTTTTCCAGCTTAGACTGAGTCAGTAACTTCACAAAATGCCATTTGGATGTCACACTTTGTGTATTCCAAGTTGCTACATTCATGTGAATAAATTCCAGCCTATGACCTTCAAGTATATAGACTCAGTTAATGAGGATCAAGACACTCTACCAGCCAAAATGGCATCTTGGCATCTGATAAAATAGAAGAAGCTGAAGATTGTGCTGATGTTTCCTTCATCTTTGTCCCCTGAAACAGCCCATGAAAACTAGGAAGGTCACTTTTTGACCTTCCCCTGTTCTTAAACCCTGAAGCATATCATAAAAGTCTCATTTCAGAACCTATCACCTTATGCCCATAGGAAAGGAGCATCCTTGTCTCTAAAGACACAGGGATACAGAGAAAAATCCAAACAAACTCAGTTTGCTAAGTCTTCCTAGTTAGTTACCCTTAGACCACATCCCTTTGTCCTCCAGTAACAGCTCTCCACAACTGTTCACTCTTCATCAGACCTAAGCATAAAAATACACAAGTATACATATTTCTTTGGTTCTTCATTTTCGTGTGAAGGCTCCCATGCCATGAAAATTTTATTAAATAAATTTGTACATTTTTCTCTGGATAAACTGTGCCTTATTATAGTGGACTCAGCCACAAACCTAACATATTAAGAAAAGGTATTTCTTTCCCTTATAATTAAAATGTCTAAACATTTCACATGAAAGCAAATAGACTTTACACAACTAGTGGTGGAAAAAGCACATAATAAAATACTTCTCAAATTCAGTGATGCCTTTGAATGACTTTTTATTTTTCTAACACGATAGCAATGGTACACTTTGGAAAACAGCTATATCCATAATAGGACATCTAATGGGTTATCTTTTCTAATTATATATAACACGATTCTCCATAGGCACAAACACTCCATGCTATGACTCAACTCTCCCAGTGATCCTCAAGGATACAATGAGAACCACTGCTGTAAGGAACACCCAGGCTGACATGATGCTATTGTTAATCTAAACTCTCATGATCATCCAGTGGCCTTGAAGGCTTATTATAAGTCTGAATTTCTATAATTTTACCACAGAGGCTAACTTAAAAGTTTCCTAGGATTGTTTAGCATCAACAATGGCATTGAATAAAATCTAACTAAAATCTATCCATGGTGAAGAATTAGAAAATGCAAACATATACCTGGAATTTAAGATTGCTTCTAATACTCCAAAGATTTCCACTTACTATTTTCACCTAAATTAGGTTAGGCTTAATGTATGTATGTATAATGAATAATGAATGCAGAAGTATGAAGTCTTCCAAATAGTAATATAGGATTCAATAACACCCGTGTGGTCACCTCTGACATTTTTAGCTCTTTTAATATTTCTAAATACAACAAAGAAATCTTTGGAGAACTTGTTAATTGGTAAAATGGTCATGAAGTTTCATTCCTTCTATGTATTTGGCAGTGTGCAGGACTCCTTAAAAACAAAAGCAATCCAATTAAATCTCCCAAGCATCTTTTTGAAACTGTGATTATTATTTATTTGTAAGAGAACATTGAGCTCAGAAAAGTTTGACAATGTGCCCATTGTCTCCAAGCTAAAGTGTCCCACAACTTGAATTTAAACCCAAATTAGTACAATGATGAATCCAGAGCATTTTGTTTTATATGAGGCCACAAGCTTCACTGATAAATTTAGCAAAAATAAAACAGTAGATGCCAGTACTGGGAAATCACAAATAGCTCTGAAACTAATCAAAAAGTATCCTGGATAAACAAGGTGGTGGAAAAGTTTATTTAAGTATCTATAAATTTCAAAAACATATCTAATTCATAAAGGCTCATTATAAAAACTGTGGATTAATAAAGCCATTAAGTCCTTTTCGTTTGCCTATATGTGCATAGTCCTGTGTTGTCAGTCCACATGATCCCCTTCCTCACCAAATAATTAACAATTTTCAGTGAGAACACTTTTAGATCCTGTTTGCTGGGGTTTAGCTCAGTTAAGAGAGTGCTCCTCTACAGTTTCTGAGAAGCTGGGTTCAATCCCCAGTGCTACAAAAATGGGAGAAGGACTTGGTAATTCATTCCTGAAGCAATCCTGAAACAATCAGCCAATGAAAACCCTACAGGGGTTGCTATGAATTGGATTGACCCCATGGCACCTACCAACATCTGAGCTCAATCTGTCAACATTTGGGATGATATTTCCATTGATGATGAGAAGCACTCTGCAACAACTCACCTGGTGTGCATTTGCCTACCCTTGCTTGTTTGTTTTCCAATTTCTTTCTCTCTTAGTTGTTAGTTATTAGAACACTTAT
Source organism: Pedetes capensis (assembly GCA_007922755.1). Taxonomy (NCBI): domain Eukaryota; kingdom Metazoa; phylum Chordata; class Mammalia; order Rodentia; family Pedetidae; genus Pedetes; species Pedetes capensis. The sequence goes on along the minus strand of VMDO01002368.1, from coordinate 2,895 downwards.
GTTTTAAAACCTTGCAGTAAAGAGTAAGGGCAGAAATGTGCACTGCCAAATGGAAGACTGGAAAATGAGCAGGCAGGCCTTCCAGAGCAGAGAAACCATCAGTCAAACTGCCAGCTTAGAAGTAAGGAAAATTTAGCAGTGAAATTGCACAATATCTTTATGGAAAGGAAAGTGCTGAAAGTGGAATAATATCTTGACAAACAAAATCCAGGATTTTTCCACCAGATTCAGCACACAACAAAAATACATATGCTGTTCTTAGTTTTGCAGGATTGTGTTGGACACTTAATCCTAATGCACACTTGGTAATGGCTTTCATCCTGCCTAGTAACCTCTTCTCCTGCCTAGATTTCAGTAATAGCATCACAGTTGGTGTCTCTCTGTTGTCATAAATACTCAGAAACAATTTATCAATCATCTCTTATTTTCCAAGCACTGTTCTAAGCATTGATCTTATTCACCATTCAGCCCTCACCACTTGTTCTATTTAGTTGTTGTTGTTGTTGTTAGGTGCCGTCGAGTCAGTATCCGACTCATAGTGACCCTCATAGGGTTTTCAACTGTGACTGTATCAGGATGGCCTTGGGAGTGGATTGCTAGGCCCTTCTCCCATTCTATTTAGTTAGGGTTGTTATAAAAAAGTACCATAGACTAAGTGGTTTATGAACAACAGAAATTTATTTCTCACAGTTCTAGAGCTGGAAGTCTGAGATCAGGGTGCTAGAATAGTGGGGCCCTGGAGAAAGCCCTCTTCTAAATTGCATATTGCCTACTTCTTGTTGTACTCTCACAAGATGAAAGAGCACCTAACTAGCTCTCTGAACTCTTCTAAAGCAGTAATCCCATTTGTAAATCCTCCATTCAGATTATCTCCCAAAGGCCCCACCTCCTAATACTCCCATGTAGGGGATTTTCAACATGAATTTTGGGGGGTCACAGCCATTCTCTCCATTGTACTGCTCTTTCTTCATTTCTCACAATAAAGCCAGGAGGATTTTTCAAAAATATCAATCACATCTTATCATTTTGCTACTTTAAACCTTTATGGGTTTTGTATTGTCCTTGGGGATAAAGCTAAAAATTCCTTAATATGGCTGACAAAGTTGTTCACAGACCTAACTTTGATCCCACCTGGAGTCAGGGGGATGAGCCCTGTATGTGAAGCTCTTTCCTCTGGCTTCTTTTACCAAGTTCATTCTTGAGCATCTGACACAAGGTATGTTTTGCATCTGCCACTCTTGAAGTGGTCAGTGAATGTGAAGCTCATCAATACCAGCTTCAATGCTATTCCTAGGGTGAACCTTAAGTCACATTCATTCTTATCACTTTATATGTAAATTGCTACTTAGGTTCATTTTTATCCTCTTCCAGCTTCTCTTTTAGGGAGTTGTCCAGATACTCAAATCAATCAAATTTAGAGTTCAAGGGTATTTGAGTCAGAGGAATAGAACATCCAGGCAAGAGGTAGAGATGTATTTAGGAGAATAGTACTCAGAGGTAGAGATGTATTTAGGAGAATAGTACTCAGGGGATAATAATGTCAGTCATATATATATATATATATATATATATATATATATATATATATATAATTCATTCTGTACATTATTACAAATGGAAGTGTTAAATTTATAAATATCTACATATTAATAGCTATTCAGGTGAGGAAGGATAAATGAGAGAATGGTTCACAGGCTATAGTAATAAAACTATGATTCTTTCAATATTCAAGTAAGTGTCATCATATACATGGGCAGAGAGTTCATATACACACCTCCCTCCCCTCATATGTCTCTCTCTCTCCCTCTCTCTTTCTCCCCCCCACCCTCAGAACTATCTCACTGCCCATCACATCATAACGTCTTTTTAGCCAGCTTCTGTCCATGCCAAATTCAATAACTTGATTGATATTTTCTTAGAAATGTGTGAAAAATAACATCTTAATGAATCTTAGATCTTAATGTCATAAATAACCAGATTAGCTCTATGGTTAAATAGTATTATTGCAAGTTAGGTTTATCATGAGCAGGTGGCAGTAGTGTACTTATACCATGCACTTCAAGTAAAAAATGAGTTGTATTTGATAAGGAAATTAATTTTGTAACATTTTATTACTGAAAATATAATGTTGCAAAGAAACTCAGTGATATTCAACAGTAGGAAACAAACTGGGACTGTATTTGCTAATGATCAACTTTTATTTTACCCAGCAAATATAAGCATGATGTCTAAAGTCCTCTGGAGGGGATATACTAAATATTTAATCTTACTTACTATGAAATTACATATGGATATCAGTTTTGAAACATTTATTTTCTGTATTCAGTTTGCCGTGGGGGCTTGCGTGTTGCCATGAGGCTGAGAGCTCTGCCACTGTAACCTTAGACATGAGCAAGGTTACCCAAGGTGGACAGGTTTTCAGCTTAGCTTCCAGACTAAGACAGACTAGGGAGTAGGACCTGGCAAGCCACTCCCAAAACAACTAGCCATTGAAAACCCTATGGATAGCAAAGAAACACTGTCAGATATAGTGCCTGAAAATGAGGCCCCCAGGTTGGAAGGCACTCAAAAGACTACTGGGGAAGAGTTGCCTCCTCCAAGTAGAGTATACCGTGATGAGGGAAATGGAGTAAAGCCCCAGGGTGCTCAACGTGATGATGTGACAGGACTCAAAGTGAGGAGAAACAACTGTAAATATCCATTAATAATTGGAACATGGAATGTACGTAGTATGAATCTAGGCAAGTTAGAAATTGTTAAAAGAGAAATGGATCGCATAAACATTGACATTCTAGGCATCAGTGAGCTCAAATGGACTGGCATAGGCCATTTTGAGTCAGACAGTCATATGGTCTACTATGCTGGGAATGATAAACTAAAGAGAAATGGGGTTGC